>OY970825.1:83497441-83499941 GCA_963853835.1 Calendula officinalis | reverse complement strand
AGAGCAGTAGTTGTACTAGTCTCAGGAGCAGTAGCAGTATCAGTAGCAGTAGCAGTAGCAGTATCAGGAGCAGCAGTAGTAGCAGTAGCAGTAGTAGCAGTGGCAGTATCAGGAGCAGTAGCAGCAGCAGCAGTAGCAGTAGCAGTAGTAGCAGTAGCAGTAGCAGTTGTAACAGTAGCAGTATCAGGAGCAGTAGCAGTAGTAGCAGTAACAGTAGCAGTTGTTGCAGTAGCAGTATCAGGAGCAGTAGCAGTAGCAGTAGTAGCAGTAGCAGTTGTAGCAGTAGCAGTAGTAGCAGTAGCAGCAAGAGCACTAGCAGTAACATCAGCAGTAGCAGTAGCAGCAAGAGCACTAGCAGTAGTAGTAGCACTAGCAGTAGCAGTCACAGCAGTAGCAGTAGTAGTAGTAGCAGTAGTAGTGGCAGTAGCACCTGCAGCAGCAGTAACAGTTGCAGTAGCAGTAGCAGTAGCAGTCGCAGTAGCAGTAGCAGTCGCAGTGGCAGTAACAGCAGCAGCAGTAGCAACAGCAGTAGCAGTGGCAGTAGCAACAACGTAGCAGCAGCAGCAGTAGCAGTAGCAGCAGTAGCATTAGTAGTAGAAGTAGCAGTAGCAATAGCGGCAGCAGCAGCAGTAGTAGCAGTAGTAGTAGTAGTAGCAGTAGCAGTAGCAACACCAGTAGCAGTAGCAGCAGTAGTAGTAGCAGTAGCAGCAGCAGTAGTAGCAGTAGCAGTACAAGTAGCAGTAGCATTAGCAGTATCAGGAGCAGCAGTAGTAGTAGCAGTAGCAGTAGCCGCAGGAGCAGTAGTAGCAGCAGCAGTAGCAGCAGCAGCAGTAGCTGCAGTAGCAGCAACACCAGTAGAAGTAGCAGTAACAGTAGCAGTAGGAGTTGCAGTAGCAGTAGCAGTAGCAGTAGTAGTAGTAGCAATAGTGGTAATAGCGGCAGTAGCAGTAGTAGTAGCAGCAGCAGCAGCAGTAGCAGTAGTAGTAGCAGTAAGAGCAATAGCAGTAGCAGTAGCAGTATCAGGAGCAGAAGTAGCAGTAGCAGTAGTAGTAGCAGTAGCAGTAGCAGCAGCAGCAGCAGTAGTCGCAGTAGCAGCAGCACCAGTAGCAGCAACACCAGTAGCAGTAGCAGTAACAGTAGCAGTAGCAGTAGCAGTAGCAGTAGCAGTAGCAGTAGCAGTAGCAGTAGTAGTAGTAGCAATAGTAGTAGTAGCAGCAGTAGTAACAACAACATTAGTAGCAGCAGGAGTAGCAGCAGTAGCAGTAGCAGCAGCACTAACAGCAGCAGCAGCACTAGCAGTAGGAGTAGCAGTAAGAGCAATAGCAGTAGCAGTAAGAGCAGTAGCAGTAGCAGTAGCAGTAGCAGTATCAGGAGCAGGAGCAGTAGCAGTAGTAGTAGCAGTAACAGTGGTAGCAGCAGTAGTAGCAGCACTAGCAACAGCAGCAGCAGCGGTAACAGCAGTAGTAGCAGTAGCAGCAAGAGCACTAGCAGTAAGAGAGCAGTAGCAGTAGCAGTATCAGGAGCAGTAGCTGTAGCAGTAGCAGTAAAAGCAGTAGTAGTAGCTGTAAGAGCAGAAACAATACAAGTCTTAGGTGCAGTAGCAGTAGCAGTAGCAGGAGCAGCAGTAGCAGTAGCAGTTGTAGTAGCAGTAGCAGTAGCAGTAGCAGTAGCAGTAGTAGCAGTAGCAGTAGCAGTAGCAGTAGTAGTAGTAGCAGCAGTAGTAACAACAACAGTAGTAGCAGCAGGAGTAGCAGCAGTAGCAGTAGCAGCAGCACTAACAGCAGCAGCACTAGCAGTAGGAGTAGCAGTAGGAGTAGCAGAAGCAGTAGCAGCAGTAGCAGTAGCAGCAGTAGCAGTAGCAGTAGCAGCAGTAGCAGTAGCAGTAGTAGCAAGACAAGCAGCAGCAGTAGCAGTAGCAGCAGTAGTAGTAGCAGTAGCAGTAGCAATAGTTGCAGTAGCAGCAGCAGTAGTAGTAGAAGCAGCAGTAGCAATAGCAGTAGCAGTAGCAGCAGTAGCAGTAGCAGTAGTAGTGGCAGTAGCACCTGCAGTAGCAGTAACAGTTGCAGTAGCAGTAGCAGTAGTAGCAGCAGTAGCAGTAGCTGCAGCAGCAGTAGCAGCAGTAGTAGCAGTAGCAGTTGCAGTAGTAGCAGCAGTAGCACTAGGAGTAGTAGTAGTAGTAGCAGCAACAATAGTAGCAGCAGTAGTAGCAGTAACAGTAGCAGTAGCAGTAGCAGCAGCATTAGCAGTAGCAGTAAGAGCAGTAGCAGTAGTAGTCGCAGTAGCAGTAGTAGCAGTAGCAGTAGTAGCAGCAGCAGTAGCAGCAGCAGTAGTAACAACAGCAGTAGTAGCAGCAGGAGTAGCAGCAGCAGTAGCAGTAGCAGCAAGAGCACTAGCAGTAACATCAGCAGTAGCAGTAGCAGCAAGAGCACTAGCAGTAGTAGTAGCACCAGCAGTAGCAGTCATAGCAGTAGCAGTAGTAGTAGTAGTAGCAGTAGTAGTG
>OY970825.1:83482441-83494941 GCA_963853835.1 Calendula officinalis | reverse complement strand
GCAGTAGCAGTAGCAATAGTTGCAGTAGCAGCAGCAGTAGAACTAGCAGTAGCAGTAGCAGTAGCAGCAGTAGCAGTAGCAGTATCAGTAGCAGTAGCAATAGCAGTAGTAGTGGCAGTAGCACCTGCAGCAGCAGTAACAGTTGCAGTAGCAATAGCAGTCGCAGTAGCAGTAGGAGTAGCAGTCGCAGTGGCAGTAACAGCAGCAGCAGCAGTAGCAATAGCAGTAGCAGTGGGAGTAGCAGCACAGTAGCAACAGCAGTAGCAGCAGCAGCAGTAGTAGCAATAGCTGTAGCAGTAGTAGTGGCAGTAGCAGTAGCAGTAAGAGAGCAGTAGCAGTAGTAGTAGCAGTAACAGTAGTAGTGGCAGTAGCAGTAGTAGTAGCAGCAGCAGTAGCAGCAGTATTAGTAGTAGCAGTAGCAGTAGCAATAGCAGTAGCAGTAGTAGTTGTAGTAGTAGCAGCAGTAGTAACAACAACAGTAGTAGCAGCAGGAGTAGCAGCAGCAGCAACAGTTGCAGTAGCAGTAGGAGTAGCAGCAGCAGTAGCAGTAGCAGCAGCAGCAGTAGCAGTAGCAGCTGCAGCAGTAGCAGTAGCAGTAGCAGCAGTAGCAGTAGTAGTAGCAGTAGCAATAGCAGCACCAGTAGTAGTAGCAGCAGTAGCAGTAGCGGTAGCAGCTGCAGCAGCAGTAGTAGCAGTAGCAGTACCAGTACCAGTAGCAGCAGTAGCAGTACTAGTAGCAGTAGCAGTAGTAGTAGCAGTATCAAGAGCAGTAGCAGTATCAGGAGCAGTAGCAGTAGTAGTAGCAGTATCAAGAGCAGTAGCAGTAGCAGTATCAGGAGCAGTAGCAGTAGCAGTAGCAGTAACAGTAGTAGCAGCAGTAGTAGTAGCACTAGTTACAGCAGCAGCAGCAGTAACACCAGCAGTAGCAGCAGCAGCAGTAGTAGTAGCAGTAAGAGCAATAACAGTAGCAGTAGCAGTATCAGGAGCAGCAGTAGCAGTAGTAGTAGCAGTAAGAGCAATAGCAGTAGCAATAGCAGTAGCAGTAGCAGCAGGAGCAGTAGTAGCAGCAGTAGCAGCAGCAGCAGTAGCTGCAGTAGCAGCAACACCAGTAGCAGTAACAGTAGCATTAGCAGTAGCCATAGGAGTTGCAGTAGCAGTAGCAGTAGCAGTAGTAGTAGTAGCAATAGTAGTAATAGCGGCAGTAGCAGTAGCAGTAGCAGCAGCAGCAGTAGCAGTAGTAGTAGTAGTAGTAGTAGCAGTAAGAGCAATAGCAGTAGCAGTAGCAGTATCTGCAGCACCAGTAGCAGCAGCACCAGTAGCAGTAGCAGGAGTTGTAGCAGCACTAGTAACAACAGCAGTAGTAGCAGCAGGAGTAGCAGCAGCAGTAGCAGCAGCACTAGCAGCAGCAGCAGTAGCAGTAGCAGTAGCAGTAGCAACAGCAGTAGCTGCAGTAGCAGTACCTGCAGCAGCAGTAGCAGCAGCACTAGCTGCAACAGCAGTAGCAGCAGCACTAGCTGCAGCAGTAGTAGCAGCAGCAGCAGTAGCAACAACAATATCAGCAGCAGTAGCAGCAGCAGCAGTAGCAGTAGCAGTAACAGTAGCTGCAGCAGCATTAGCAGCTGCAGCAGCCGTAGTAGTAGCAGTAGCAGTAGCAATAGTTGCAGTAGCAGTAGCAGTAGCAGTAGCAGTAGTAGTGGTAGCAGTAACAGTAGATGCAGCAGCATTAGCAGCTGCAGCAGTAGCAGTAGCAGCAGTAGCCGTAGTAGTAGCAGTAGCATTAGCAGTAGCAGTAGCAATAGTTGTAGTAGCAGCAGCAGTAGCAGTAGCACTAGCAGTACCAGTAGCAGTAGCAGTAGCAGTAGCAATAGCAGTAGTAGTGGCAGTAGCACCTGCAGCAGCAGTAACAGTTGCAGTAGCAGTAGCAGTAGCAGTCGCACTAGCAGTAGGAGTAGCAGTCGCAGTGGCAGTAACAGCAGCAGCAGCAGTAGCAATAGCAGTAGCAGTGGGAGTAGCAGCACAGTAGCAACAGCAGTAGCAACAGCAACAGTAGTAGCAATAGCAGTAGCAATAGCAGCACCAGTAGCAGTAGCAGCAGTAGCAGTAGCGGTAGCAGCTGCAGCAGCAGTAGTAGCAGTATCAGGAGCAGTAGCAGTAGCAGTATCAGGAGCAGTAGCAGTAGTAGTAGCAGTATCAAGAGCAGTAGCAGTAGCAGTATCAGGAGCAGTAGCAGTAGCAGTAACAGTAGTAGCAGCAGTAGTAGTAGCACTAGTTACAGCAGCAGCAGCAGTAACAGCAGCAGTATCAGCAGCAGTAGTAGTAGCAGTAAGAGCAATAACAGTAGCAATAGCAGTATCAGGAGCAGCAGTAGCAGTAGTAGTAGCAGTAAGAGCAATAGCAGTAGCAATAGCAGTAGCAGTAGTAGCAGGAGCAGTAGTAGCAGCAGTAGCAGCAGCAGCAGTAGCTGCAGTAGCAGCAACACCAGTAGCAGTAGCAGTAACAGTAGCATTAGCAGTAGCCATAGGAGTTGCAGTAGCAGTAGCAGTAGTAGTAGTAGTAGTAGCAATAGTAGTAATAGAGGCAGTAGCAGTAGCAGTAGCAGCAGCAGCAGTAGCAGCAGTAGTAGTAGTAGTAGCAGTAAGAGCAATAGCAGTAGCAGTAGCAGTAGCAGTATCTGCAGCACCGGTAGCAGCAGCACCAGTAGCAGTAGCAGGAGTTGTAGCAACACTAGTAACAACAGCAGTAGTAGCAGCAGGAGTAGCAGCAGCAGCAGCAGCAGCAGTAGCAGCAGCACTAGCAGCAGCAGCAGCAGCAGTAGCAGTAGCAGTAGCAACAGCAGTAGCTGCAGTAGCAGTAGCTGCAGCAGCAGTAGCAGCAGCACTAGCTGCAACACCAGTAGCAGCAGCACTAGCTGCAGCAGTAGCAGCAGCAGCAGCAGTAGCAACAACAGTATCAGCAGCAGTAGCAGCAGCAGCAGTAGCAGTAACAGTAGCTGCAGCAGCATTAGTAGCTGCAGCAGCCGTAGTAGTAGCAGTAGCAGTAGCAATAGTTGCAGTAGCAGTAGCAGTAGCAGTAGCAGTAGTAGTGGTAGCAGTAACAGTAGATGCAGCAGCATTAGCAGCTGCAGCAGTAGCAGTAGCAGCAGTAGCCGTAGTAGTAGCAGTAGCATTAGCAGTAGCAGTAGCAATAGTTGCAGTAGCAGCAGCAGTAGCAGTAGCACTAGCAGTAGCAGTAGCAGCAGTAGCAGTAGCAGTAGCAGTAGCAGTAGCAGTAGCAATAGCAGTAGTAGTGGCAGTAGCACCTGCAGCAGCAGTAACAGTTGCAGTAGCAGTAGCAGTAGCAGTCGCAGTAGCAGTAGGAGTAGCAGTCGCAGTGGCAGTAACAGCAGCAGCAGCAGTAGCAATAGCAGTAGCAGTGGGAGTAGCAGCACAGTAGCAACAGCAGCAGTAGTAGCAATAGCAGTAGCAATAGCAGCACCAGTAGCAGTAGCAGTAGCGGTAGCAGCTGCAGCAGCAGTAGTAGCAGTAGCAGTACCAGTACCAGTAGCAGCAGTAGCAGTAGTAGTAGCAGTAGCAGTAGTAGTAGCAGTATCAAGAGCAGTAGCAGTAGCAGTATCAGGAGCAGTAGCAGTAGCAGTAGCAGTAACAGTAGTAGCAGCAGTAGTAGTAGCACTAGTTACAGCAGCAGCAGCAGTAACAGCAGCAGTAGCAACAGGAGCAGTAGTAGTAGCAGTAAGAGCAATAACAGTAGCAGTAGCAGTATCAGGAGCAGTAGCAGTAGCAGTTGTAGCAGTAGCAGTATCAGGAGCAGTAGCAGTAGCAGTATCAGTAGCAGTAGCATTAGCAGTAGTAGCAGTAAGAGCAGTAGCAGTAGTAGTAAGAGCGGTAGCAGTAGCAGTATCAGTATCAGGAGCAGTAGTAGTATCAGGAGCAGGAGTAGTAGCAGTATCAGTAGTAGCAAGAGCAGCAGCAGTAGCAGCAAGGTCAGTAGCAGTAGCAGTAAGAGAGCAGTAGCAGTAGTAGTAGCAGTAACAGTAGTAGTGGCAGTAGCAGTAGCAGTAGCAGTAGCAGCAGCAGTAGCAGCAGTAGTAGTAGCAGTAGCAGTAGCAGTAGCAATAGCAGTAGCAGTAGCAGTAGTAGTAGCAGCAGTAGTAACAACAGCAGTAGTAGCAGCAGGAGTAGCAGCAGCAGCAACAGTAGCAGTAGCAGTAGGAGTAGCAGCAGCAGTAGCAGTAGCAGCAGCAGCAGTAGCAGTAGCAGTAGCAGCAGCAGCAGTAGCAGTAGCAGTAGCAGCAGTAGTAGTAGTAGCAGTAGCAGTAGTAGCAAGACTAGCAGCAGCACTAGCAATAGCAGCAGTAGCAGTAGCAGTAGCAGTAGCAGTAGCAGTAGTAGCATTAGTAGTAGCAGTAGCAGTAGCAGTAGTAGCAAGACTAGCAGCAGCACTAGCAGCAGAAGCAGTAGTAGCAGCAGCAGTAGGAGTAGCAGTAGTAGTAGCAGTAGATGTAGCAGTAGTAGTAGTAGCAGTAAGAGCAGTAGTAGCAGTAGCAGTATCAGGAGCAGTGGCAGTAGCAACACAGTAGCAACAGCAGTAGCAGCAGCAGCAGTAGCAGTAGCATCAGTAGCAGTAGTAGTGGAAGTAGAAGTAGCAATAGCGGCAGCAGCAGTAGTAGAAGTAGTAGAAGTAGTAGTAGCAGTAGCAGTAGCAACACCAGTAGCAGTAGCAGCATCAGTAGTAGCAGTAGCAGCTGCAGCAGCAGTAGTAGCAGTAGCAGTACCAATAGCAGTAGCATTAGCAGTATCAGGAGCAGCAGTAGCAGTAGCTGCAGGAGCAGGAGCTGCAGGAGCAGCAGTAGCAGTAGTAGTAGTAGCAATAGTAGTAATAGCGGCAGTAGCAGTAGCAGCAGCAGCAGCAGTAGCAGTAGTAGTAGCAGTAAGAGCAATAACAGTAGCAGTAGCAGTATCAGGAGCAGCAGTAGCAGTAGTAGTAGCAGTAAGAGCAATAGCAGTAGCAATAGTAGTAGCAGTAGCAGCAGGAGTAGTAATAGCAGCAGTAGCAGCAGCAGCAGCTGCAGTAGCAGCAACACCAGTAGCAGTAGCAGTAACAGTAGCATTAGCAGTAGCCATAGGAGTTACAGTAGCAGTAGCAGTAGCAGTAGTAGTAGTAGCAATAGTAGTAATAGCGGCAGTAGCAGTAGCAGCAGCAGCAGTAGCAGTAGTAGTAGTAGTAGCAGTAAGAGCAATAGCAGTAGCAGTAGCAGTATCTGCAGCACCAGTAGCAGCAGCACCAGTAGCAGTAGCAGGAGTTGTAGCAGCACTAGTAACAACAGCAGTAGTAGCAGCAGGAGTAGCAGCAGCAGGAGCAGCAGCAGTAGCAGCAGCACTAGCAGCAGCAGCAGTAGCAGTAGCAGTAGCAGTAGCAACAGCAGTAGTTGCAGTAGCAGTAGCTCCAGCAGCAGTAGCAGCAGCACTAGCTGCAACAGCAGTAGCAGCAGCACTAGCTGCAGCAGCAGTAGCAGCAGCATCAGCAGTAGCAACAACAGTATTAGCAGCAGTAGCAGCAGCAGCAGTAGTAGCAGTAGCAGTAACAGTAGCTGCAGCAGCTGCAGCAGCCGTAGTAGTAGCAGTAGCAGTAGCAGTAGCAATAGTTGCAGTAGCAGTAGCAGTAGCAGTAGCTGTAGTAGTGGTAGCAGTAACAGTAGCTGCAGCAGCATTAGCAGCTGCAGCAGTAGCAGTAGCAGCAGTAGCCGTAGTAGTAGCAGTAGCAGTAGCAGTAGCAATAGTTGCAGTAGCCGTAGTAGTAGCAGTAGCAGCAGCAGTAGCAGTAGCACTAGCAGTAGCAGTAGCAGCAGTAGCAGTAGCAGTATCAGTAGCAGTAGCAATAGCAGTAGTAGTGGCAGTAGCACCTGCAGCAGCAGTAACAGTTGCAGTAGCAGTAGCAGTAGCAGTCGCAGTAGCAGTAGGAGTAGCAGTCGCAGTGGCAGTAACAGCAGCAGCAGTAGCAATAGCAGTAGCAGTAGTAGTAGTAGCAGCAGCAGTAGCAGCAGTATTAGTACTAGCAGTAGCAGTAGCAGTAGTAGCAGTAGCAGTAGTAGTAGCAGCAGGAGTAGCAGCAGCAGCAACAGTAGCAGTAGCAGTAGGAGTAGCAGCAGCAGTAGCAGTAGCAGCAGCAGCAGTAGCACTAGCAGTAGCAGCTGCAGCAGTAGCAGTAGCAGTAGCAGCAGTAGCAGTAGTAGTAGCAGTAGCAATAGCAGCACCAGTAGCAGTAGCAGCAGTAGCAGTAGCGGTAGCAGCTGCAGCATCAGTAGTAGCAGTAGCAGTACCAGTACCAGTAGTAGCAGTAGTAGTAGCAGTAGCAGTAGTAGTAGCAGTATCAAGAGCAGTAGCAGTAGCAGTATCAGGAGCAGTAGCAGTAGCAGTAGTAGTAGCAGTATCAAGAGCAGTAGCAGTAGCAGTATCAGGAGCAGTAGCAGTAGCAGTAGTAGTAGCAGTATCAAGAGCAGTAGCAGTAGCAGTATCAGGAGCAGTAGCAGTAGCAGTAACAGTAGTAGCAGCAGTAGTAGTAGCACTAGTTACAGCAGCAGCAGCAGTAACAGCATCAGTAGCAGCAGCAGCAAGAGCAGTAGCAGTAGCAGTAATAGCAGTAGCAGTAGCAGTAAGAGCAGTAGTTGTACTAGTCTCAGGAGCAGTATCAGTAGCAGTAGCAGTAGCAGTATCAGGAGCAGCAGTAGCAGTAGCAGTAGTAGTAGCAGTGGCAGTATCAGGAGCAGTAGCAGCAGCAGCAGTAGCAGTAGCAGTAGTAGCGGTAGCAGTAGTAGCAGTAGCAGTAGCAGTTGTAGCAGTAGCAGTATCAGGAGCAGTAGCAGTAGTAGCAGTAACAGTAGCAGTTGTTGCAGTAGCAGTATCAGGAGCAGTAGCAGTAGCAGTAGTAGGAGTAGCAGTTGTAGCAGTAGCAGTATTAGGAGCAGTAGCAGTAGCAGTAGTAGCAGTAGCAGCAGTAACAGTATCAGGGGCAGTAGCAGTAGCAGTAGCAGTTGTAGCAGTAGCAGTATCAGGTGCAGTAGCAGTAGCAGTAGCATTAGCAGTAGTAGCAGCAAGAGCAGTAGCAGTAGTAGTAAGAGCGGTAGCAGTAGCAGTATCAGGAGCAGTAGCAGTAGTAGTAGCAGTAGCAGTAGCAGTAGCAATAGTTGCAGTAGCAGTAGCAGTAGCAGTTGCAGTAGCAGTAGCAGTAGCGGTAGCAGTAGTAGTGGTAGCAGTAACAGTAGATGCTGCAGCATTAGCAGCTGCAGCAGTAGCAGCAGTAGCCGTAGTAGTAGCAGTAGCAGTAGCAGTAGCAATAGTTGCAGTAGCAGCAGCAGTAGAACTAGCAGTAGCAGTAGCAGTAGCAGCAGTAGCAGTAGCAGTATCAGTAGCAGTAGCAATAGCAGTAGTAGTGGCAGTAGCACCTGCAGCAGCAGTAACAGTTGCAGTAGCAATAGCAGTCGCAGTAGCAGTAGGAGTAGCAGTCGCAGTGGCAGTAACAGCAGCAGCAGCAGTAGCAATAGCAGTAGCAGTGGGAGTAGCAGCACAGTAGCAACAGCAGTAGCAGCAGCAGCAGTAGTAGCAATAGCAGTAGCAGTAGTAGTGGCAGTAGCAGTAGCAGTAAGAGAGCAGTAGCAGTAGTAGTAGCAGTAACAGTAGTAGTGGCAGTAGCAGTAGTAGTAGCAGCAGCAGTAGCAGCAGTATTAGTAGTAGCAGTAGCAGTAGCAATAGCAGTAGCAGTAGCAGTTGTAGTAGTAGCAGCAGTAGTAACAACAACAGTAGTAGCAGCAGGAGTAGCAGCAGCAGCAACAGTTGCAGTAGCAGTAGGAGTAGCAGCAGCAGTAGCAGCAGCAGCAGTAGCAGTAGCAGTAGCAGCAGTAGCAGTAGTAGTAGCAGTAGCAATAGCAGCACCAGTAGTAGTAGCAGCAGTAGCAGTAGCGGTAGCAGCTGCAGCAGCAGTAGTAGCAGTAGCAGTACCAGTACCAGTAGCAGCAGTAGCAGTACTAGTAGCAGTAGCAGTAGTAGTAGCAGTATCAAGAGCAGTAGCAGTAGCAGTATCAGGAGCAGTAGCAGTAGTAGTAGCAGTATCAAGAGCAGTAGCAGTAGCAGTATCAGGAGCAGTAGCAGTAGCAGTAGCAGTAACAGTAGTAGCAGCAGTAGTAGTAGCACTAGTTACAGCAGCAGCAGCAGTAACACCAGCAGTAGCAGCAGCAGCAGTAGTAGTAGCAGTAAGAGCAATAACAGTAGCAGTAGCAGTATCAGGAGCAGCAGTAGCAGTAGTAGTAGCAGTAAGAGCAATAGCAGTAGCAATAGCAGTAGCAGCAGGAGCAGTAGTAGCAGCAGTAGCAGCAGCAGCAGTAGCTGCAGTAGCAGCAACACCAGTAGCAGTAACAGTAGCATTAGCAGTAGCCATAGGAGTTGCAGTAGCAGTAGTAGTAGCAGTAGTAGTAGTAGCAATAGTAGTAATAGCGGCAGTAGCAGTAGCAGTAGCAGCAGCAGCAGTAGCAGTAGTAGTAGTAGTAGTAGTAGCAGTAAGAGCAATAGCAGTAGCAGTAGCAGTATCTGCAGCACTAGTAGCAGCAGCACCAGTAGCAGTAGCAGGAGTTGTAGCAGCACTAGTAACAACAGCAGTAGTAGCAGCAGGAGTAGCAGCAGCAGGAGCAGCAGCAGTAGCAGCAGCACTAGCAGCAGCAGCAGTAGCAGTAGCAGTAGCAGTAGCAACAGCAGTAGCTGCAGTAGCAGTACCAGCAGCACTAGCTGCAACAGCAGTAGCAGCAGCACTAGCTGCAGCAGGAGTAGCAGCAGCAGCAGTAGCAACAACAATATCAGCAGCAGTAGCAGCAGCAGCAGTAGCAGTAGCAGTAACAGTAGCTGCAGCAGCATTAGCAGCTGCAGCAGCCGTAGTAGTAGCAGTAGCAGTAGCAATAGTTGCAGTAGCAGTAGCAGTAGCAGTAGCAGTAGTAGTGGTAGCAGTAACAGTAGATGCAGCAGCATTAGCAGCTGCAGCAGTAGCAGTAGCAGCAGTAGCCGTAGTAGTAGCAGTAGCATTAGCAGTAGCAGTAGCAATAGTTGCAGTAGCAGCAGCAGTAGCAGTAGCACTAGCAGTAGCAGTAGCAGTAGCAGTAGCAGTAGCAATAGCAGTAGTAGTGGCAGTAGCACCTGCAGCAGCAGTAACAGTTGCAGTAGCAGTAGCAGTAGCAGTCGCACTAGCAGTAGGAGTAGCAGTCGCAGTGGCAGTAACAGCAGCAGCAGCAGTAGCAATAGCAGTAGCAGTGGGAGTAGCAGCACAGTAGCAACAGCAGTAGCAACAGCAACAGTAGTAGCATTAGCAGTAGCAATAGCAGCACCAGTAGCAGTAGCAGCAGTAGCAGTAGCGGTAGCAGCTGCAGCAGCAGTAGTAGCAGTATCAGGAGCAGTAGCAGTAGCAGTATCAGGAGCAGTAGCAGTAGTAGTAGCAGTATCAAGAGCAGTAGCAGTAGCAGTAGCAGTATCAGGAGCAGTAGCAGTAGCAGTAACAGTAGTAGTAGCACTAGTTACAGCAGCAGCAGCAGTAACAGCAGCAGTAGCAGCAGCAGTAGTAGTAGCAGTAAGAGCAATAACAGTAGCAGTAGCAGTATGAGGAGCAGCAGTAGCAGTAGTAGTAGCAGTAAGAGCAATAGCAGTAGCAATAGCAGTAGCAGTAGCAGCAGGAGCAGTAGTAGCAGCAGTAGCAGCAGCAGCAGTAGCTGCAGTAGCAGCAACACCAGTAGCAGTAGCAGTAACAGTAGCATTAGCAGTAGCCATAGGAGTTGCAGTAGCAGTAGCAGTAGTAGTAGTAGTAGTAGCAATAGTAGTAATAGCGGCAGTAGCAGTAGCAGTAGCAGCAGCAGCAGTAGCAGTAGTAGTAGTAGTAGTAGCAGTAAGAGCAATAGCAGTAGCAGTAGCAGTAGCAGTATCTGCAGCACCGGTAGCAGCAGCACCAGTAGCAGTAGCAGGAGTTGTAGCAACACTAGTAACAACAGCAGTAGTAGCAGCAGGAGTAGCAGCAGCAGGAGCAGCAGCAGTAGCAGCAGCACTAGCAGCAGCAGCAGCAGCAGCAGTAGCAGTAGCAGTAGCAGTAGCAACAGCAGTAGCTGCAGTAGCAGTAGCTGCAGCAGCAGTAGCAGCAGCACTAGCTGCAACACCAGTAGCAGCAGCACTAGCTGCAGCAGTAGCAGCAGCAGCAGCAGTAGCAACAACAGTATCAGCAGCAGCAGTAGCAGTAGCAGTAACAGTAGCTGCAGCAGCATTAGTAGCTGCAGCAGCCGTAGTAGTAGCAGTAGCAGTAGCAATAGTTGCAGTAGCAGTAGCAGTAGCAGTAGCAGTAGTAGTGGTAGCAGTAACAGTAGATGCTGCAGCATTAGCAGCTGCAGCAGTAGCAGTAGCAGCAGTAGCCGTAGTAGTAGCAGTAGCATTAGCAGTAGCAGTAGCAATAGTTGTAGTAGCAGCAGCAGTAGCAGTAGCACTAGCAGTAGCAGTAGCAGCAGTAGCAGTAGCAGTAGCAGTAGCAATAGCAGTAGTAGTGGCAGTAGCACCTGCAGCAGCAGTAACAGTTGCAGTAGCAGTAGCAGTAGCAGTCGCAGTAGCAGTAGGAGTAGCAGTCGCAGTGGCAGTAACAGCAGCAGCAGCAGTAGCAATAGCAGTAGCAGTGGGAGTAGCAGCACAGTAGCAACAGCAGCAGTAGTAGCAATAGCAGTAGCAATAGCAGCACCAGTAGCAGTAGCAGTAGCGGTAGCAGCTGCAGCAGCAGTAGTAGCAGTAGCAGTACCAGTACCAGTAGCAGCAGTAGCAGTAGTAGTAGCAGTAGCAGTAGTAGTAGCAGTATCAAGAGCAGTAGCAGTAGCAGTATCAGGAGCAGTAGCAGTAACAGTAGTAGCAGCAGTAGTAGTAGCACTAGTTACAGCAGCAGCAGCAGTAACAGCAGCAGTAGCAACAGGAGCAGTAGTAGTAGCAGTAAGAGCAATAACAGTAGCAGTAGCAGTATCAGGAGCAGCAGTAGCAGTAGTAGTAGCAGTAAGAGCAATAGCAGTAGCAATAGCAGTAGCAGTAGCAGCAGGAGCAGTAGTAGCAGCAGTAGCAGCAACACCAGTAGCAGTAGCAGTAACAGTAGCATTAGCAGTAGCCATAGGAATTGCAGTAGCAGTAGCAGTAGTAGTACTAGCAATAGTAGTAATAGCGGCAGTAGCAGTAGCAGCAGCAGCAGTAGCAGTAGTAGTAGTAGTAGCAGTAAGAGCAATAGCAGTAGCAGTAGCAGTAGCAGTATCTGCAGCACCAGTAGCAGTAGCAGGAGTTGTAGTAGCACTAGTAACAACAGCAGTATTAGCAGCAGGAGTAGCAGCAGCAGGAGCAGCAGCAGTAGCAGCAGCACTAGCAGCAGCACAGTAGCAGTAGCAGTAGCAGTAGCTAGGGGTGTGCAAATATATCCGATATCCGAAAATCCGAAAAAATATCCGAAATCCGATCCGGAATTATCCGAAATTTCGGATATCCAAAATTTCGGATATCCGAAATTCGGATATTCGAATCTTCGGATTCGGATTCGAATACCAATATTACGAATTTTCGGATATTTCGGATATCCGATATCCGATTTTTTGTTGATTTTTTATTTGTAAAAATTTAATAATATCTAATATCAAGAATACACCGATATGTTTTGTCTATATTAATATGTTTATGAAAGCTTCAGGTTCCATATAGTTAAAGATCTTATTTTTAGTTTATAAATATTGAAATAATTGCGCTAATTGACTTAATTTACTGGTAATATCATTCAACAAATTTCGAAATTTCGGATTTTCGGATATTTCAAATTATCCGATATTTGTATCCGAAATTTCGGATATCCGAATTTCGGATATCCGAAATTTCGGATTAGGATTCAAATAGCGAAAATTCACTATCCGAAATTTCGGATATCCGAAATATCTGATTTTCGGATATCCGAAATTTCAGATAATCCGAAATGCACACCCCTAGCAGTAGCAACAGCAGTAGCTGCAGTAGCAGTAGCTGCAGCAGCAGTAGCAGCAGCACTAGCTGCAACAGCAGTAGCAGCAGCACTAGCTGCAGCAGTAGCAGCAGCACTAGCTGCAACAGCAGTAGCAGCAGCACTAGCTGCAGCAGTAGCAGCAGGAGCAGCAGTAGCAACAACAGTATCAGCAGCAGTAGCAGCAGCAGCAGTAGCAGTAGCTGTAACAGTAGCTGCAGCAGCATTAGCAGCTGCAGCAGCCGTAGTAGTAGCAGTAGCAGTAGCAATAGTTGCAGTAGCAGTAGCAGTAGCAGTAGTAGTGGTAGCAGTAACAGTAGATGCAGCAGCATTAGCAGCTGCAGCAGTAGCAGTAGCAGCAGTAGCCGTAGTAGTAGCAGTAGCATTAGCAGTAGCAGTAGCAATAGTTGCAGTAGCAGCAGCAGTAGCAGTAGCACTAGCAGTAGCAGTAGCAGCAGTAGCAGTAGCAGTAGCAGCAG
>OY970825.1:83467441-83477441 GCA_963853835.1 Calendula officinalis | reverse complement strand
AGTAGGAGTAGCAGTCGCAGTGGCAGTAAAAGCAGCAGCAGCAGTAGCAATAGCAGTAGCAGTGGGAGTAGCAGCACAGTAGCAACAGCAGTAGCAGCAGCAGCAGTAGTAGCAGTAGCAGTAGCAGTAGCAGTAGCAGTAGTAGTGGCAGTAGCAGTAGCAATAGCGGCAGCAGCAGCAGCAGTAGTAGCAGTAGTAGTAGCAGTAGCAATAGCAGCACCAGTAGCAGTAGTAGTAGCAGTAGCAGTAGCGGTAGCAGCTGCAGCAGCAGTAGTAGCAGTAGCAGTACCAGTACCAGTAGCAGCAGTAGCAGTAGCAGTAGTAGTAGCAGTAGTAGTAGCAGTATCAAGAGCAGTAGCAGTATCAGGAGCAGTAGCAGTAACAGTAGTAGCAGCAGTAGTAGTAGCACTAGTTACAGCAGCAGCAGCAGTAACAGCAGCAGTAGCAGTAGCAGTAGCAGCAAGAGCAGTAGCAGTAGCAGTAATAGCAGTAGCAGTAGCAGTAAGAGCAGTAGTTGTACTAGTCTCAGGAGCAGTAGCAGTATCAGTAGCAGTAGCAGTATCAGGAGCAGCAGTAGCAGTAGCAGTAGTAGTAGCAGTGGCAGTATCAGGAGCAGCAGCAGCAGTAGTAGCAGTAGCAGTAGCAGTTGTAGCAGTAGCAGTATCAGGAGCAGTAGCAGTAGTAGCAGTAACAGTAGCAGTAGCAGTTGTAGCAGTAACAGTATCAGGAGCAGTAGCAGTAGCAGTTGTAGCAGTAGCAGTATCAGGAGCAGTAGCAGTTGTAGCAGTAGCAGTATCAGGAGCAGTATCAGTAGCAGTATCATTAGCAGTAGTAGCAGTAAGAGCAGTAGCAGTAGTAGTAAGAGCGGTAGCAGTAGCAGTATCAGTATCAGGAGCAGGAGTAGTAGCAGTATCAATAGTAGCAAGAGCATCAACAGTAGCAGCAAGGTCAGTAGCAGTAGCAGTAAGAGAGCAGTAGCAGTAGTAGTAGCAGTAACAGTAGTAGTGGCAGTAGCAGTAGCAGTAGCAGTAGCAGCAGCAGTAGCAGCAGTAGTAGTAGTAGCAGTAGCAGTAGCAATAGCAGTAGCAGTAGCAGTAGCAGTAGTAGTAGTAGTAGTAGCAGCCGTAGTAACAACAGCAGTAGTAGCAGCAGGAGTAGCAGCAGCAGCAACAGTAGCAGTAGCAGTAGTAGTAGCAATAGCAGCACCAGTAGCAGTAGCAGCTAAGTAGTAGCGGTAGCAGCTGCAGCAGCAGTAGTAGCAGTATCAAGAGCAGTAGCAGTAGCAGTATCAGGAGCAGTAGCAGTAGTAGTAGCAGTATCAAGAGCAGTAGCAGTAGCAGTAGCAGTAACAGTAGTAGCAGCAGTAGTAGTAGCACTAGTAACAGCAAAAGCAGCAGTAACAGCAGCAGTAGCAGCAGCAATAGCAGTATCTGCAGCACCGGTAGCAGCAGCACCAGTAGCAGTAGCAGGAGTTGTAGCAACACTAGTAACAACAGCAGTAGTAGCAGCAGGAGTAGCAGCAGCAGGAGCAGCAGCAGTAGCAGCAGCACTAGCAGCAGCAGCAGCAGCAGTAGCAGTAGCAGTAGCAGTAGCAACAGCAGTAGCTGCAGTAGCAGTAGCTGCAGCAGCAGTAGCAGCAGCACTAGCTGCAACACCAGTAGCAGCAGCACTAGCTGCAGCAGTAGCAGCAGCAGCAGCAGCAGCAGTAGCAACAACAGTATCAGCAGCAGTAGCAGCAGCAGCAGTAGCAGTAGCAGTAACAGTAGCTGCAGCAGCATTAGTAGCTGCAGCAGCCGTAGTAGTAGCAGTAGCAGTAGCAATAGTTGCAGTAGCAGTAGCAGTAGCAGTAGCAGTAGTAGTGGTAGCAGTAACAGTAGATGCAGCAGCATTAGCAGCTGCAGCAGTAGCAGTAGCAGCAGTAGCCGTAGTAGTAGCAGTAGCATTAGCAGTAGCAGTAGCAATAGTTGCAGTAGCAGCAGCAGTAGCAGTAGCACTAGCAGTAGCAGTAGCAGTAGCAGTAGCAGTAGCAGTAGCAATAGCAGTAGTAGTGGCAGTAGCACCTGCAGCAGCAGTAACAGTTGCAGTAGCAGTAGCAGTAGCAGTCGCAGTAGCAGTAGGAGTAGCAGTCGCAGTGGCAGTAACAGCAGCAGCAGCAGTAGCAATAGCAGTAGCAGTGGGAGTAGCAGCACAGTAGCAACAGCAGCAGTAGTAGCAATAGCAGTAGCAATAGCAGCACCAGTAGCAGTAGCAGTAGCGGTAGCAGCTGCAGCAGCAGTAGTAGCAGTAGCAGTACCAGTACCAGTAGCAGCAGTAGCAGTAGTAGTAGCAGTAGCAGTAGTAGTAGCAGTATCAAGAGCAGTAGCAGTAGCAGTATCAGGAGCAGTAGCAGTAGCAGTAACAGTAGTAGCAGCAGTAGTAGTAGCACTAGTTACAGCAGCAGCAGCAGTAACAGCAGCAGTAGCAACAGGAGCAGTAGTAGTAGCAGTAAGAGCAATAACAGTAGCAGTAGCAGTATCAGGAGCAGCAGTAGCAGTAGTAGTAGCAGTAAGAGCAATAGCAGTAGCAATAGCAGTAGCAGTAGCAGCAGGAGCAGTAGTAGCAGCAGTAGCAGCAACACCAGTAGCAGTAGCAGTAACAGTAGCATTAGCAGTAGCCATAGGAATTGCAGTAGCAGTAGCAGTAGCAGTAGTAGTACTAGCAATAGTAGTAATAGCGGCAGTAGCAGTAGCAGCAGCAGCAGTAGCAGTAGTAGTAGTAGTAGCAGTAAGAGCAATAGCAGTAGCAGTAGCAGTATCTGCAGCACCAGTAGCAGTAGCAGGAGTTGTAGTAGCACTAGTAACAACAGCAGTATTAGCAGCAGGAGTAGCAGCAGCAGGAGCAGCAGCAGTAGCAGCAGCACTAGCAGCAGCACAGTAGCAGTAGCAGTAGCAGTAGCTAGGGGTGTGCAAATATATCCGATATCCGAAAATCCGAAAAAATATCCGAAATTATCCGAAATTTCGGATATCCAAAATTTCGGATATCCGAAATTCGGATATTCGAATCTTCGGATTCGGATTCGAATACCAATATTACGAATTTTCGGATATTTCGGATATCCGATATCCGATTTTTTGTTATTTTTTATTTGTAAAAATTTAATAATATCTAATATCAAGAATACACCGATATGTTTTGTCTATATTAATATGTTTATGAAAGCTTCAGGTTCCATATAGTTAAAGATCTTATTTTTAGTTTATAAATATTGAAATAATTGCGCTAATTGACTTAATTTACTGGTAATATCATTCAACAAATTTCGAAATTTCGGATTTTCGGAT
Organism: Calendula officinalis; assembly: GCA_963853835.1. Lineage (NCBI taxonomy): Eukaryota > Viridiplantae > Streptophyta > Magnoliopsida > Asterales > Asteraceae > Calendula > Calendula officinalis. The sequence goes on along the minus strand of OY970825.1, from coordinate 83,474,118 downwards.
ATTTCAAATTATCCGATATTTGTATCCGAAATTTCGGATATCCGAATTTCGGATATCCGAAATTTCGGATTAGGATTCAAATAGCGAAAATTCACTATCCGAAATTTCGGATATCCGAAATATCTGATTTTCGGATATCCGAAATTTCAGATAATCCGAAATGCACACCCCTAGCAGTAGCAACAGCAGTAGCTGCAGCAGCAGTAGCAGCAGCACTAGCTGCAACAGCAGTAGCAGCAGCACTAGCTGCAGCAGTAGCAGCAGCACTAGCTGCAACAGCAGTAGCAGCAGCACTAGCTGCAGCAGTAGCAGCAGGAGCAGCAGTAGCAACAACAGTATCAGCAGCAGTAGCAGCAGCAGCAGTAGCAGTAGCTGTAACAGTAGCTGCTGCAGCATTAGCAGCTGCAGCAGCCGTAGTAGTAGCAGTAGCAGTAGCAATAGTTGCAGTAGCAGTAGCAGTAGCAGTAGTAGTGGTAGCAGTAACAGTAGATGCAGCAGCATTAGCAGCTGCAGCAGTAGCAGTAGCAGCAGTAGCCGTAGTAGTAGCAGTAGCATTAGCAGTAGCAGTAGCAGTAGCAATAGTTGCAGTAGCAGCAGCAGTAGCAGTAGCACTAGCAGTAGCAGTAGCAGCAGTAGCAGTAGCAGTAGCAGTAGCAGTAGCAATAGCAGTAGTAGTGGCAGTAGCACCTGCAGCAGCAGTAACAGTTGCAGTAGCAGTAGCAGTAGCAGTCGCAGTAGCAGTAGGAGTAGCAGTCGCAGTGGCAGTAACAGCAGCAGCAGCAGTAGCAATAGCAGTAGCAGTGGGAGTAGCAGCACAGTAGCAACAGCAGTAGCAACAGCAGCAGTAGTAGCAATAGCAGTAGCAGTAGCAGTAGTAGTAGCAGTAGCAATAGCGGCAGCAGCAGCAGCAGTAGTAGCAGTAGTAGTAGTAGTAGCAGTAGCAATAGCAGCACCAGTAGCAGTAGCAGCAGTAGCAGTAGCAGTAGCGGTAGCAGCTGCAGCAGCAGTAATAGCAGTAGCAGTACCAGTACCAGTAGCAGCAGTAGCAGTAGCAGTAGTAGTAGCAGTAGCAGTAGTAGTAGCAGTATTAAGAGCAGTAGCAGTATCAGGAGCAGTAGCAGTAGCAGTAGTAGTAACAGTAGTAGCAGCAGTAGTAGTAGCACTAGTTACAGCAGCAGCAGCAGTAACAGCAGCAGTAGCAGTAGCAGTAGGAGCAAGAGCAGTAGCAGTAGCAGTAATAGCAGTAGCAGTAGCAGTAAGAGCAGTAGTTGTACTAGTCTCAGGAGCAGTAGCAGTATCAGTAGCAGTAGCAGTATCAGGAGCAGCAGTAGCAGTAGCAGTAGCAGTATCAGGAGCAGTAGCAGCAGCAGTAGCAGTAGTAGCAGTAGCAGTTGTAGCAGTAGCAGTATCAGGAGCAGTAGCAGTAGCAGTAGTAGCAGTAGCAGTAGCAGTTGTAGCAGTAGCAGTATCAGGAGCAGTAGCAGTAGCAGTAGTAGCAGTAGCAGTTGTAGCAGTAGCAGTATTAGGAGCAGTAGCAGTAGCAGTAGTAGCAGTAGCAGTAGCAGTTGTAGCAGTACCAGTATCAGGAGCAGTAGCAGTAGCAGTAGCAGTTGTAGCAGTAGCAGTATCAGGAGCAGTAGCAGTAGCAGTAACAGTATCAGTAACAGTAGCATTAGCAGTAGTAGCAGTAAGAGCAGTAGCAGTAGTAGTAAGAGCGGTAGCAGTAGTAGTGGTAGCAGTAACAGTAGATGCTGCAGCATTAGCAGCTGCAGCAGTAGCAGTAGCAGCAGTAGCCGTAGTAGTAGCAGTAGTAGTAGCAATAGTTGCAGTAGCAGCAGCAGTAGCAGTAGCACTAGCAGTAGCAGTAGCAGTAGCAGCAGTAGCAGTAGCAGTATCAGTAGCAGTAGCAATAGCAGTAGTAGTGGCAGTAGCACCTGCAGCAGCAGTAACAGTTGCAGTAGCAGTAGCAATCGCAGTAGCTGTAGGAGTAGCAGTCGCAGTGGCAGTAACAGCAGCAGCAGTAGCAGTGGGAGTAGCAGCACAGTAGCAACAGCAGTAGCAGCAGCAGCAGTAGTAGCAATAGCAGTAGCAGTAGTAGTGGCAGTAGCAGTAGCAGTAAGAGAGCAGTAGCAGTAGTAGTAGCAGTAACAGTAGTAGTGGCAGTAACAGTAGTAGTAGCAGCAGCAGTAGCAGCAGTATTAGTAGTAGCAGTAGCAGTAGCAATAGCAGTAGCAGTAGCAGTAGCAGTAGTAGTAGTAGCAGCAGTAGTAACAACAGCAGTAGTAGCAGCAGGAGTAGCAGCAGCAGCAACAGTAGGAGTAGCAGTAGGAGTAGCAGCAGCAGTAGCAGTAGCAGCAGCAGCAGTAGCAGTAGCAATAGCAGCTGCAGCAGTAGCAGTAGCAGTAGCAGCAGTAGCAGCAGTAGTAGCAGTAGCAATAGCAGCACCAGTAGCAGTAGCAGCAGTAGCAGTAGCGGTAGCAGCTGCAGCAGCAGTAGTAGCAGTAGCAGTACCAGTACCAGTAGCAGCAGTAGCAGTAGTAGTAGCAGTAGCAGTAGTAGTAGCAGTATCAAGAGCAGTAGCAGTATCAGGAGCAGTGGCAGTAGTAGTAGCAGTATCAAGAGCAGTAGCAGTAGCAGTATCAGGAGCAGTAGCAGTAGCAGTAGCAGTAGCAGTAACAGTAGTAGCAGCAGTAGTAGTAGCACTAGTTACAGCAGCAGCAGCAGTAACAGCAGCAGTAGCAGCAGCAGCAAGAGCAGTAGCAGTAGCAGTAATAGCAGTAGCAGTAGCAGTAAGAGCAGTAGTTGTACTAGTCTCAGGAGCAGTAGCAGTATCAGTAGCAGTAGCAGTAGCAGTATCAGGAGCAGCAGTAGTAGCAGTAGCAGTAGTAGCAGTGGCAGTATCAGGAGCAGTAGCAGCAGCAGCAGTAGCAGTAGCAGTAGTAGTAGTAGCAGTAGCAGTTGTAACAGTAGCAGTATCAGGAGCAGTAGCAGTAGTAGCAGTAACAGTAGCAGTTGTTGCAGTAGCAGTATCAGGAGCAGTAGCAGTAGCAGTAGTAGCAGTAGCAGTTGTAGCAGTAGCAGTAGTAGCAGTAGCAGCAAGAGCACTAGCAGTAACATCAGCAGTAGCAGTAGCAGCAAGAGCACTAGCAGTAGTAGTAGCACTAGCAGTAGCAGTCACAGCAGTAGCAGTAGTAGTAGTAGCAGTAGTAGTGGCAGTAGCACCTGCAGCAGCAGTAACAGTTGCAGTAGCAGTAGCAGTAGCAGTCGCAGTAGCAGTAGCAGTCGCAGTGGCAGTAACAGCAGCAGCAGTAGCAACAGCAGTAGCAGTGGCAGTAGCAACAACGTAGCAGCAGCAGCAGTAGCAGTAGCAGCAGTAGCATTAGTAGTAGAAGTAGCAGTAGCAATAGCGGCAGCAGCAGCAGTAGTAGCAGTAGTAGTAGTAGTAGCAGTAGCAGTAGCAACACCAGTAGCAGTAGCAGCAGTAGTAGTAGCAGTAGCAGCAGCAGTAGTAGCAGTAGCAGTACAAGTAGCAGTAGCATTAGCAGTATCAGGAGCAGCAGTAGTAGTAGCAGTAGCAGTAGCCGCAGGAGCAGTAGTAGCAGCAGCAGTAGCAGCAGCAGCAGTAGCTGCAGTAGCAGCAACACCAGTAGAAGTAGCAGTAACAGTAGCAGTAGGAGTTGCAGTAGCAGTAGCAGTAGCAGTAGTAGTAGTAGCAATAGTGGTAATAGCGGCAGTAGCAGTAGTAGTAGCAGCAGCAGCAGCAGTAGCAGTAGTAGTAGCAGTAAGAGCAATAGCAGTAGCAGTAGCAGTATCAGGAGCAGAAGTAGCAGTAGCAGTAGTAGTAGCAGTAGCAGTAGCAGCAGCAGCAGCAGTAGTCGCAGTAGCAGCAGCACCAGTAGCAGCAACACCAGTAGCAGTAGCAGTAACAGTAGCAGTAGCAGTAGCAGTAGCAGTAGCAGTAGCAGTAGCAGTAGCAGTAGTAGTAGTAGCAATAGTAGTAGTAGCAGCAGTAGTAACAACAACATTAGTAGCAGCAGGAGTAGCAGCAGTAGCAGTAGCAGCAGCACTAACAGCAGCAGCAGCACTAGCAGTAGGAGTAGCAGTAAGAGCAATAGCAGTAGCAGTAAGAGCAGTAGCAGTAGCAGTAGCAGTAGCAGTATCAGGAGCAGGAGCAGTAGCAGTAGTAGTAGCAGTAACAGTGGTAGCAGCAGTAGTAGCAGCACTAGCAACAGCAGCAGCAGCGGTAACAGCAGCAGTAGCAGTAGCAGCAAGAGCACTAGCAGTAAGAGAGCAGTAGCAGTAGCAGTATCAGGAGCAGTAGCTGTAGCAGTAGCAGTAAAAGCAGTAGTAGTAGCTGTAAGAGCAGAAACAATACAAGTCTTAGGTGCAGTAGCAGTAGCAGTAGCAGGAGCAGCAGTAGCAGTAGCAGTTGTAGTAGCAGTAGCAGTAGCAGTAGCAGTAGCAGTAGTAGCAGTAGCAGTAGCAGTAGCAGTAGTAGTAGTAGCAGCAGTAGTAACAACAACAGTAGTAGCAGCAGGAGTAGCAGCAGTAGCAGTAGCAGCAGCACTAACAGCAGCAGCACTAGCAGTAGGAGTAGCAGTAGGAGTAGCAGAAGCAGTAGCAGCAGTAGCAGTAGCAGCAGTAGCAGTAGCAGTAGCAGCAGTAGCAGTAGCAGTAGTAGCAAGACAAGCAGCAGCAGTAGCAGTAGCAGCAGTAGTAGTAGCAGTAGCAGTAGCAATAGTTGCAGTAGCAGCAGCAGTAGTAGTAGAAGCAGCAGTAGCAATAGCAGTAGCAGTAGCAGCAGTAGCAGTAGCAGTAGTAGTGGCAGTAGCACCTGCAGTAGCAGTAACAGTTGCAGTAGCAGTAGCAGTAGTAGCAGCAGTAGCAGTAGCTGCAGCAGCAGTAGCAGCAGTAGTAGCAGTAGCAGTTGCAGTAGTAGCAGCAGTAGCACTAGGAGTAGTAGTAGTAGTAGCAGCAACAATAGTAGCAGCAGTAGTAGCAGTAACAGTAGCAGTAGCAGTAGCAGCAGCATTAGCAGTAGCAGTAAGAGCAGTAGCAGTAGTAGTCGCAGTAGCAGTAGTAGCAGTAGCAGTAGTAGCAGCAGCAGTAGCAGCAGCAGTAGTAACAACAGCAGTAGTAGCAGCAGGAGTAGCAGCAGCAGTAGCAGTAGCAGCAAGAGCACTAGCAGTAACATCAGCAGTAGCAGTAGCAGCAAGAGCACTAGCAGTAGTAGTAGCACCAGCAGTAGCAGTCATAGCAGTAGCAGTAGTAGTAGTAGTAGCAGTAGTAGTGGCAGTAGCACCTGCAGCAGCAGTAACAGTTGCAGTAGCAGTAGCAGTCGCAGTAGCAGTAGCAGTAGCAGTCGCAGTGGCAGTAACAGCAGCAGCAGTAGCAACAGCAGTAGCAGTGGCAGTAGCAACAACGTAGCAACAGCAGCAGTAGCAGTAGCAGCAGTAGCAGTAGCAGCAGTAGCAGTAGTAGTAGAAGTAGCAGTAGCAATAGCAGCAGCAGCAGCAGTAGTAGCAGTAGTAGTAGTAGTAGCAGTAGCAGTAGCAACACCAGTAGCAGTAGCAGCAGTAGTAGTAGCAGTAGCAGCAGCAGCAGTAGTAGCAGTAGCAGTACAAGTAGAAGTAGCATTAGCAGTATCAGGAGCAGCAGTAGTAGTAGCAGTAGCAGTAGCCGCAGGAGCAGTAGTATCAGCAGCAGTAGCAGCAGCAGTAGCTGCAGTAGCAGCAACACCAGTAGCAGTAGCAGTAACAGTAGTAGTAGCAGTAGGAGTTGCAGTAGCAGTAGCAGTAGCAGTAGTAGTACCAATAGTAGTAATAGCGGCAGTAGCAGTAACAGTAGCAGCAGCAGCAGTAGCAGTAGTAGTAGCAGTAAGAGCAATAGCAGTAGCAGTATCAGGAGCAGCAGTAGCAGTAGAAGTAGTAGTAGCAGTAGCAGTAGCAGCAGCAGCAGTAGCAGCAGCAGCAGCAGTAGTCGCAGTAGCAACAGCACCAGTAGCAGCAACACTAGTAGCAGTAGCAGTAACAGTAGCAGTAGCAGTAGGAGTTGCAGTAGCAGTAGCAGTAGCAGTAGCAATAGTAGTAGTAGTAGAAATAGTAGTAGTAGGAGCAGTAGTAACAACAACAGTAGTAGCAGCAGGAGTAGCAGCAGTAGCAGTAGCAGCAGCACTAACAGCAGCAGCACTAGCAGTAGGAGTAGCAGTAAGAGCAATAGCAGTAGCAGTAAGAGCAGTATCAGGAGCAGTAGCAGTAGTAGTAGCAGTAACAATGGTAGAAGCAGTAGTAGCAGCACTAGCAACAGCAGCAGCAGCGGTAACAGTAGCAGTAGCAGTAGCAGCAAGAGCACTAGCAGTAAGAGAGCAGTAGCAGTAGCATTATCAGGAGCAGTAGCTGTAGCAGTAGCAGTAAAAGCAGTAGTAGTAGCTGTAAGAGGAGTAACAATACAAGTCTCAGGAGCAGTAGCAGTAGCAGTAGCAGGAGCAGCAATAGCAGTAGCAGTTGTAGTAGCAGTAGCAGTAGCAGTAGCAGTAGTAGTAGTAGCAGTAGCAGTAGCAGTAGTAGTAGCAGCAGTAGTAACAACAATAGTAGTAGCAGCAGGAGTAGCAGCAGTAGCAGTAGCAGCAGCACTAACAGCAGCAGCACTAGCAGTAGGAGTAGCAGAAGCAGTAGCAG
>OY970825.1:83369941-83462441 GCA_963853835.1 Calendula officinalis | reverse complement strand
CAGTAGCAGTAGTAGCAAGACAAGCAGCAGCACTAGCAGTAGCAGCAGTAGTAGTAGCAGTAGCAGTAGCAATAGTTGGAGTAGCAGCAGCAGTAGTAGTAGCAGCAGTAGCAGTAGTAGCAAGACAAGCAGCAGCACTAGCAGTAGCAGCAGTAGTAGTAGAAGTAGCAGTAGCAGTAGCATAGGGGTGTGTTCGGTTCCGGTTCCGGAACCGGACCGAACCGGACCGGAACCGGTAAACCCGGGTGCCCAAAAAAACCAAATTTAAAGACCGGAAACCGGACCGGTAAAACCGGTTCCGGTCCCGGTTCGGTTGCGGTTCGGGTCGGTCTACAACCGGGTTTAGAACCGATAAACCCGACTAGTTTTTTGTGGATTTTTTCTGCTGTTTTTTCCTTTGATTTTTTCCTGCAATTCTTTGCTGCCTGCAATTATATTCGCTGATATGTATATAAATTCGATATACAAAAATCATATATACTATATAGTTAACAGAAATCATATATATATACACATGAAACGTGATACTGATATATATTTAAACTCAAGATACAAAAAAAAACAAACAGAATCAATCGTGATATAGACGAGCATATACTGATATACAAAATCGAGATACAATGAATTGCTTTCTTAAATCGTATTTGTGCATTTCTTGGAAGAAAAGAAAAATGCATACGAACCAGACCAAGAATTGATATCGACGGCTTTGGAATAGACAGAATATACCCTACAAAAAAGTCTTTTAATATACCGGTTCTAAACCCGGTTTAACCGGAACCGAACCGGCCCGGGACCGGTAAACCCGGTTTGCTGTTTTTGGTAAGATATAAGAACCGGAAACCGGACCGCTTAAGCCGGTTCCGGTTCGGTTCGGTGCCGGTTCCGGTTCGGTGCCGGTTCGGTTCCGGTTTTTTGGTTTTGGTGCACATCCCTACAGTAGCAGTAGCAATAGTTGCAGTAGCAGCAGCAGTAGTAGTAGCAGCAGTAGCAGTAGTAGCAAGCCAAGAAGCAGCACTAGCAGTAGCAGTAGTAGTAGTAGCAGTAGCAGTAGCAGTAGCAATAGTTGCAGTAGCAGCAGCAGCAGTAGTAGAAGCAGCAGTAGCAATAGCAGTAGCAGTAGCAGCAGTAGCAGTAGCAGTAGTAGTGGCAGTAGCACCTGCAGTAGCAGTAACAGTTGCAGTAGCAGTAGCAGTAGTAGTAGCAGTAGTAGTAGCTGCAGCAGCAGTAGCAGCAGCAGTAGCAGCAGTAGTAGCAGTAGCAGTTGCAGTAGTAGCAGCAGTAGCACTAGGAGTAGTAGTAGTAGTAGCAGCAACAATAGTAGCAGCAGTAGTAGCAGTAACAGTAGCAGTAGCAGTAGCAGCAGCATTAGCAGTAGCAGTTAGAGCAGTAGCAGTAGTAGCAGTAGCAGTAGTAGCAGCAGCAGTAGTAGCAGCAGCAGTAGTAACAACAGAAGTAGTAGCAGCAGGAGTAGCAGCAGCAGTAGCAGTAGCAGCAAGAGCACTAGCAGTAACATCAGCAGTAGCAATAGCAGCAAGAGCACTAGCAGTAGTAGTAGCACTAGCAGTAGCAGTCATAGCAGTAGCAGTAGTAGTAGCAGTAGTAGTGGCAGTAGCACCTGCAGCAGCAGTAACAGTTGCAGTAGCAGTAGCAGTAGCAGTCGCAGTAGCAGTAGCAGTCGCAGTGGCAGTAACAGCAGCAGCAGTAGCAACAACAGTAGCAGTGGCAGTAGCAACAACGTAGCAGCAGCAGCAGTAGCAGTAGCAGCAGTAGCAGTAGTAGTAGAAGTACAGTAGCAATAGCGGCAGCAGCAGCAGTAGTAGCAGTAGTAGTAGTAGTAGCAGTAGCAGTAGCAACACCTGTAGCAGTAGCAGCAGTAGTAGTAGCAGTAGCAGCAGCAGCAGCAGTAGTAGCAGTAGCAGTACAAGTAGCAGTAGCATTAGCAGTATCAGGAGCAGCAGTAGTAGTAGCAGTAGCAGTAGCCGCAGGAGCAGTAGTAGCAGCAGCAGTAGCAGCAGCAGCAGTAGCTGCAGTAGCAGCAACACCAGTAGCAGTAGCAGTAACAGTAGCAGTAGCAGTAGCAGTAGGAGTTGCAGTAGCAGTAGCAGTAGCAGTAGTAGTAGTAGCAATAGTAGTAATAGCGGCAGTAGCAGTAGCAGTAGCAGCAGCAGTAGCAGTAGTAGTAGCAGTAAGAGCAATAGCAGTAGCAGTAGCAGTATCAGGAGCAGCAGTAGCAGTAGCAGTAGCAGCAGTAGCAGTAGCAGTAGCAGCAGCAGCAGTAGCAGCAACAGCAGTAGTCGCAGTAGCAGCAGCACCAGTAGAAGCAACACCAGTAGCAGTAACAGTAGCAGTAGCAGTAGCAGTAGCAGTAGCAGTGACAGTAGCAGTAGTAGTAGTAGTAGCAATAGTAGTAGTAGCAGCAGTAGTAACAACAACAGTAGCAGCAGCAGGAGTAGCAGCAGTAGCAGTAGCAGCAGCACTAACAGCAGCAGCACTAGCAGTAGGAGTAGCAGTAGGAGTAGCAGAAGCAGTAGCAGCAGTAGCAGTAGCAGTAGCAGCAGTAGTAGTAGCAGTAGCAGCAGTAGCAGTAGCTGTAGCAGTAGTAGCAAGACAAGCAGCAGCACTAGCAGTAGCAGTAGAAGTAGCAATAGTTGCAGTAGCAGCAGCAGCAGTAGCAATAGCAGTAGCAGTAGCAGTAGCTGCAGCAGCAGTAGCAGCAGTAGTAGCAGTAGCAGTAGCAGTAGTAGCAGCAGTAGCACTAGGAGTAGTAGTAGTAGCAGCAACAATAGTAGCAGCAGTAGTAGCAGTAACAGTAGCAGTAGCAGCAGCATTAGCAGTAGCAGTAAGAGCAGTAGCAGTAGTAGTCGCAGTAGCAGTAGTAGCAGTAGCAGTAGTAGCAGCAGCAGTAGTAGCAGCAGCAGTAGTAACAACAGCAGTAGTAGCAGCAGGAGTAGCAGCAGCAGGAGCAGCAGCAGTAGCAGTAGCAGCAAGAGCACTAGCAGTAACATCAGCAGTAGCAGTAGCAGTAGCAGCAAGAGCACTAGCAGTAGTAGTAGCACTAGCAGTAGCAGTCGCAGCAGTAGCAGTAGTAGTAGTAGCAATAGTAGTGGCAGTAGCACCTGCAGCAGCAGTAACAGTTGCAGTAGCAGTAGCAATAGCAGTCGCAGTAGCAGTAGCAGTCGCAGTGGCAGTAACAGCAGCAGCAGTAGCAACAGCAGTAGCAGTGGCAGTAGCAACAACGTAGCAGCAGCAGCAGTAGCAGTAGTAGTAGAAGTAGCAGTAGCAATAGTGGCAGCAGCAGCAGTAGTAGCAGTAGTAGTAGTAGTAGCAGTAGTAGTAGTAGTAGCAGTAGCAGTAGCAACACCAGTAGCAGTAGCAGCAGTAGTAGTAGCAGCAGCAGCAGTAGTAGCAGTAGCAGTACAAGTAGCAGTAGCAATAGCAGTATCAGGAGCAGCAGTAGTAGTAGCAGTAGCAGTAGCCGCAGGAGCAGTAGTAGCAGCAGCAGTAGCAGCAGCAGCAGCAGTAGCTGCAGTAGCAGCAACTCCAGTAGCAGTAGCAGTAACAGTACCAGTAGCAGTAGCAGTAGGAGTTGCAGTAGCAGTAGCAGTAGTAGTAGTAGCAATAGTAGTAATAGCGGCAGTACCAGTAACAGTAGCAGCAGCAACAGCAGTAGAAGTAGTAGTAGCAATAAGAGCAATAGCAGTAGCAGTAGCAGTAGCAGTATCAGGAGCAGCAGTAACAGTAGCAGTAGTAGTATCAGTAGCAGTAGCAGCAGCGGCAGCAGTAGTCGCAGTAGCAGCAGCACCAGTAGCAACAACACCAGTAGCAGTAGCAGTAACAGTAGCAGTAGCAGTAGGAGTTGCAGTAGCAGTAGCAGTAGCAGTAGTAGTAGCAATAGTAGTAGTAGCAGCAGTAGTAACAACAACAGTAGTAGCAGTAGGAGTAGCAGCAGTAGCAGTAGTAGCAGCACTATCAGCAGCAGCACTAGCAGTAGGAGTAGCAGTAGGAGTAGCAGAAGCAGTAGCAGCAGTAGCAGTAGCAGCAGTAGCAGTAGCAGTAGCAGCAGTAGCAGTAGTTGTAGCAGTAGTAGCAAGACAAGCAGCAGCACTAGCAGTAGCAGCAGTAGTAGTAGCAGTAGCAGTAGCAGTAGCAGTAGCAATAGTCGCAGTAACAGCAGCATCAGCAGTAGAAGCAGCAGTAGCAATAGCAGTAGCAGTAGCAGCAGTAGCGGTAGCATTAGTAGTGGCAGTAGCACCTGCAGTAGCAGTAACAGTTGCAGTAGCAGTAGCAGTAGTAGTAGCAGTAGCAGTAGCAGTAGCAGTAGCTGCAGCAGCAGTAGCAGCAGTAGTAGCAGTAGCAGTAGCAGTAGTAGCAGCAGTAGCACTAGGAGTAGTAGTAGTAGCAGTAACAATAGTAGCAGCAGTAGTAGCAGTAACAGTAGCAGTAGCAGTAGCAGCAGCATTAGCAGTAGCAGTAAGAGCAGTAGCAGTAGTAGTCGCAGTAGCAGTAGTAGCAGTAGCAGTAGTAGCAGCAGCAGTAGTAGCAGCAGCAGTAGTAACAACAGCAGTAGTAGCAGCAGGAGTAGCAGCAGCAGGAGCAGCAGCAGTAGCAGTAGCAGCAAGAGCACTAGCAGTAACATCAGCAGTAGCACTAGCAGCAAGAGCACTAGCAGTAGTAGTAGCACTAGCAGTAGCAGTCGCAGCAGTAGCAGTAGTTGTAGTAGCAGTAGTAGTGGCAGTAGCACCTGCAGCAGCAGTAACAGTTGCAGTAGTAGTACCAGCAGCATTAGCAACAGCAGTAGCAGTGGCAGTAGCAACAACATAGCAGCAGCAGCAGTAGCAGTAGTAGTAGAAGTAGCAGTAGCAATAGCGGCAGCATCAGCAGTAGTAGCAGTAGTAGTAGTAGTAGCAGTAGCAGTAGCAACACCAGTAGCAGTAGCAGCAGTAGTAGTAGCAGTAGCAGCAGCAGCAGCAGTAGTAGCAGTAGCAGTACAAGTAGCAGTAGCATTAGCAGTATCAGGAGCAGCAGTAGTAGCAGTAGCAGTAGCCGCAGGAGCAGTAGTAGCAGCAGCAGTAGCAGCATCAGCAGCAGTAGCTGCAGTAGCAGCAACACCAGTAGCAGTAGCAGTAACAGTAGCAGTAGCAGTAGGAGTTGCAGTAGCAGTAGCAGTAGCAGTAGTAGTAGTAGCATTAGTAGTAATAGCGGCGGTAGCAGTAGCAGTAGCAGCAGCAGCAGCAGCAGTAGCAGTAGTAGTAGCAGTAAGAGCAATAGCAGTAGCAGTAGCAGTATCAGGAGCAGCAGTAGCAGTAGTAGTAGCAGTAGCAGTAGCAGCAGCAGCAGCAGCAGTAGTCGCAGTAGCAGCAGCACCAGTAGCAGCAACACCAGTAGCAGTAGCAGTAACAGTAGCAGTAGCAGTAAGAGTTGCAGTAGCAGTAGCAGTAGCAGTAGCAGTAGTAGTAGTAGCAATAGTAGTAATAGCGGCAGTAGCAGTAGCAGTAACAGCAGCAGCAGCAGTAGCAGTAGTAGTAGCAGTAAGAGCAATAGCAGTGGCAGTAGCAGTCGCAGTAGCAGTAGCAGTCGCAGTAGCAGTAGTAGTCGCAGTAGCAGGCGTAGCAGGCGTAGCAGTGGCAGTCGAAGTAGCAGTAGCGGCGCAGTAGCAGTCGCAGTGTCAGCAGTGGCAGTAGCAGTAGCAGTTTGAGTAGCAGTATCAGTAGCAGTCGCAGTAGCAGTAGCAGTAGCAGTCGCAATGGCAGTAGCAGGCGTAGCAGAAGTAGTGGCAGTCGCAATCGCAGTAGCAGTAGCAATCACAGAAACAGTAGCAGTAGCAGCAGTAGAGTAGCAGTATCATAGAAGTAGTAGTAGCAGTAGCAGTAGCAGTAGAGTAGCAGTATCAGTAGCATTAGCAGTCGCAGTAGCAGTCGCAGTGGCAGTCGCAGTGGCAGTCGCAGTGGCAGTAGCAGTGGCAGTAGAGTAGCAGTAGCAGTAGCAGTCGCAGTGGCAGTAGCAGGCATAGCAGTAGAAGTGGCAGTCGCAGTAGCAGTAGCGGCGCAGTAGCAATCGTAGTAGCAGTCGCAGTGTCAGTAGCAGTGGCAGTAGCAGTGGCAGTAGCAGTACCAGTACCAGTAGCAGTATCAGTAGCAGTAGCAGTCTCAGTAGCAGTCGCAATAGCATTAGCAGTCGCAGTAGCAGTCACAGTGGCAGTCGCAGTGGCAGTAGCAGTTGCAGTCGCAGTAGCAGTAGCAGGAGCAGTAGCAGTAGTATTAGCAGCAGCAGTAACAGCAGTATTAGCAGCAGCAGCAGCAGTAGAAGTATCAGTAGCAGCAGCAGTAGCAGCAGCAGCAGTAGAGTAGCAGTATCAGTAGCAGTAGCAGTAACAGTCGCAGTAGCAGTCGCAGTGGCAGTCGCAATGGCAGTAGCAGTGGCAGTAGAGTAGCAGTAGCAGTCGCAGTAGCAGGCGTAGCAGTAGCAGTGGCAGTGGCAATAGCAGTAGCGGCCCAGTAGCAATCGCAGTAGCAGTCGCAGTAGAAGTGGCAGTAGAGTAGCAATATCAATAGCAGTAGCAGTCGAGGTAGCAGTAGCAGTAGCAGTAGCAGTGGCAGTAGCAGGCGTAGCAGTAGCAGTGGCAGTCACGATCACAGTAGCAGTAGCGGCGCAGTAGCAATCGCCGTAGCAGTAGCGGCGCAGTAGCAATAGCAGTAGCAGTGGCAGTGGCAGTAGCAGTAGTAGCAGCAGTAGCAACAGTATTAGCTGCAGTAGGAGCAGCAGTAGAAGCAGCAGTAGCAGTAGCAGTAGCAGTAGCAGTCGCAGTAGCAGTAGCAATCGCAGTGGCAGTGGCAGTAGCAGTCGCAGTAGCAGTAGCAGTGGCAGTCGCAGTCGCAGTAGCAGTGGCAGTAGCAGGCGTAGCAGTAGCAGTGGCAGTCGCAGTAGCGGCGCAGTAGTAGTCGCAGTGTCAGCAGTGGCAGTAGCAGTGGCAGTAGAGTGGCAGTATCAGTAGCAGTAGCAGTCGCAGTAGCAGTCGCAATAGCAGTAGCAGTCGCAGTGGCAGTAGCAGGCGTAGCAGAAGCAGTGGCAGTCGCAATCACAGTAGCAGTAGCGGCGCAGTAGCAATCGCAGTAGCAGGGGCAATAGCAGTAGCAGTAGCAGCAGTAGTAGCAGCAGTATTAGCAGCAGTAGTAGCAGCAGTAGCAGTAGCAGCAGCAGCAGTAGCAGTTGTAGCAGCAGCAGCAGTAGCAGCAGCAGTAGCAGTGGTAGTCGAAGTGGCAGTAGCAGTCGCAGTGCGGTAGCAGTCGCAGTAGCATTAGCGGTAGCAGTAGCAGTAGCAGTGTGGTAGTGGCAGTAGCAGTAGCAGTACCAGTAGCAGTAGAGTAGCAGTATCAGCAGCAGTAGCAGTCGCAGTCGCAGTAGCAGTAGCAGACGCAGGAGCAGTCACAGTGGCATTCGCAGTGGCAGTAGCAGCGGCAGTGGCAGTAGCAGCAGTAGCAGTAGCAGTTACAGTCGCAGTCGCAGTAGCAGTAGTAGTAGCGGCGCAGTAGCACTCGCAGTAGCCGTAGCAGTAGTAGTGGCAGTAGCAGTAGCAGTAGCATCAGCAATAGCAGCAGTATTAGCAGCAGCAGTAGCAGCAGCAGCAGTAGCAGTAGCAGTACCAGTAGCAGTCGCAGTAGCAGTCGCACTAGCAATCGCAGTAGCAGTAGCAATAGCATTAGCTGTAGCTGTAGTAGTCGTAGTAGCAGTAGCAGTCGTAGTGGCAGTGGCAGTAGCAGTGGCAGTAGCAGTAGAAGTGGCAGTAGCAGCCGTAGCAGTATCAGTAGAGTAGCAGTATCAGTAGCAGTAGCAGTCACAGTAGCAGTCGCAGTTGCAGTCGCAGTGGCAGTAGCGGTGGCAGTAGAGTAGCAGTATCAGTAGCAGTAGCAGTCGCAGTAGAAGTCGCAGTAGCAGTGGCAGTAGCAGTCGCAGTAGCAGTAGCAGTAGCAGTCGCAGTGGCAGTAGCAGTCGCAGTAGCAGTGGCAGTAGCGGTTGCAATAGCAGCCGCAGTAGCAGTGGCAGTCGCAGCCGTAGCCGTAGCAGTAGCAGTAGCAGTAGAGTAGCAGCAGCAGTAGCAGCAGCAGTAGAAGTAGCTGTAGCAATAGCAATAGCAATAGCAGTAGCAGTAGCAGTCGCAGTAGCGATAGGTGTAGCAGTAGCAGTAGATTAGCAGTAGAAGTAGCAGTAGCAGTAGCAATAGCAGTAGCAGTAACAGTAGTAGTGGCAGTAGCACATGCATGAGCAGTAACAGTTGAAGTAGCAGTAGCAGTAGTAGTAGCAGTAGCAGTAGCAGTAGCAGTAGCAGTAGCAGTAGTAGCAGCAGTAGCACTAGGAGTAGTAGTAGTAGCAGCAACAATAGTAGCAGCAGTAGTAGCTGTAACAGTAGCAGTAGCAGTAGCAGCAGCATTAGCAGTAGCAGTAAGAGCAGTAGCAGTAGTAGTCGCAGTAGCAGTAGTAGCAGTAGCAGTAGTAGCAGCAGCAGTAGTAGCAGCAGCAGTAGTAACAACAGCAGTAGTAGCAGCAGCAGGAGCAGCAGCAGTAGCAGTAGCAGCAAGAGCACTAGCAGTAACATCAGCAGTAGCAGTAGCAGCAAGAGCACGAGCAGTAGTAGTAGCACTAGCAGTAGTAGTCGCAGCAGTAGCATTAGTAGTAGTAGCAGTAGTAGTGGCAGTAGCACCTGCAGCAGCAGTAACAGTTGCTGTAGCAGTAGCAGTAGCAGTAGCAGTAGCAGTAGCAGTCGCAGTGGCAGTAACAGCAGCAGCAGTAGCAACAGCAGTAGCAGTGGCAGTAGCAACAACGTAGCAGCAGCAGCAGCAGTAGCAGCAGTAGCGGTAGTAGTAGAAGTAGAAGTAGCAATAGCGGCAGCAGCAGCAGTAGTAGCAGCAGTAGTAGTAGTAGCAGTAGCAGTAGCAACACCAGTAGCAGTAGCAGCAGTAGTAGTAGCAGTAGCAGCAGCAGCAGTAGTAGCAGTAGCATTAGCAGTATCAGGAGCAGCAGTAGTAGTAGCAGTAGCAGTAGCCGCAGGAGCAGTAGTAGTAGCAGCAGTAGCAGCAGCAGCAGCAGTAGCTGCAGTAGCATCAACACCAGTAGCAGTAGCAGTAACAGTAACAGTAGCAGTAGGAGTTGCAGTAGCAGTAGCAGTAGTAGTAGTAGCAATAGTAGTAATAGCGGCAGTAGCAGTAGCAGTAGCAGCAGCAGCAGCAGTAGCAGTAGTAGTAGCAGTAAGAGCAATAGCAGTAGCAGTAGCAGTATCAGGAGCAGCAGTAGCAGTAGCAGTAGCAGTAGTAGTAGCAGTAGCAGTAGCAGCAGCAGCAGTAGCAGCAGCAGTAGTCACAGTAGCAGCAGCACCAGTAGCAGCAACAGCAGTAGCAGTAACAGTAGCAGTAGCAGTAGGAGTTGTAGTAGCAGTAGCAGTATCAGTAGTAGTAGTAGTAGTAGTAGTAGTAGTAGCAATAGTAGTAGTAGCAGCAGTAGTAACAACAACAGTAGTAGCAGCAGGAGTAGTAGCAGTAGCAGCAGCACTAACAGCAGCAGCACTAGCAGTAGGAGTAGCAGTAGGAGTAGCAGAAGCAGTAGTAGCAGTAGCAGTAGCAGTAGCAGCAGTAGCAGTAGCAGTAGCAGCAGTAGCAGTAGCAGTAGTAGCAAGACAAGCAGCAGCACTAGCAGTAGCAGCAGTAGTAGTAGCAGTAGCAGTAGCAGTAGCAGTAGTAGTGGCAGTAGCACCTGCAGCAGCAGTAACAGTTGCAGTAGCAGTAGCAGTAGCAGTAGCAGTAGCAGTAGCAGTAGCAGTAGCAGTAGCAGTAGGAGTAGCAGTCGCAGTGGCAGTAACAGCAGCAGCAGCAGTAGCAACAGCAGTAGCAGAAACAGTAGTAGCAGCGGTAGTAGTAGCACTAGTTACAGGAGCAGCAACAGTAACAGCAGCAGTAGCAGTAGCAGCAAGAGCAGTAGCAGTAGCAGTAGCAGTAATAGCAGTAGCAGTAAGAGCACTAGTTGTACTAGTCTCAGGAGCAGTGGCAGTATCAGGAGCAGCAGTAGCAGTAGCAGTAGCAGTTGTAGCAGTAGCAGTATCAGGAGCAGTAGCAGCAGCAGTAGTAGTAGTAACAGTAGCAGTTGTAGCAGTAGCAGTATCAGGAGCAGTAGCAGTAGCAGTAGCAGTATCAGTAGCAGTAGCATTAGCAGTAGTAGCAGTAAGAGCAGGAGCAGTAGTAGTAAGAGCGGTAGCAGTAGCCGTATCAGGAGCAGTAGCAGTAGCAGTATCAGGAGCAAGAGTAGTAGCAGTATCAGTAGTAGCAAGAGCAGCAGCAGTAGCAGCAGCAGTAGCAGCAAGATCAGTAGCAGTAGCAGTAACAGAGCAGTAGCGGTAGCAGTAGCAGTAGGAGTAGCAGTAGTAGTGTCAGTAGCAGTAGTAGTAGCAGTAGCACTAGTAGTGGAAGTAGCAGTAGCAGTAGCAGTAGCTGCAGGAGCAGCAGTAGTAGTAGTAGTAGTAGCAGTAGCAGTAGCAGTAGCAGTAGCAGTAGCAGTAGCTGTAGTAGTGGTAGCAGTAACAGTAGCTGCAGCAGCATTAGCAGCTGCAGCAGTAGCAGTAGCAGCAGTAGCCGTAGTAGTAGCAGTAGCAGTAGCAGTAGATGCAGTAGCAGCAGTAGTAGCAGTAGCACTAGCAGTAGCAGTAGCAGCAGTAGCAGTAGCAGTATCAGTAGCAGTAGCAATAGCAGTAGTAGTGGCAGTAGCACCTGCAGCAGCAGTAACAGTTGCAGTAGCAGTAGCAGTCGCAGTAGCAGTAGGAGTAGCAGTCGCAGTGGCAGTAACAGCAGCAGCAGTAGAAATAGCAGTAGCAGTGGGAGTAGCAGCACAGTAGCAACAGCAGTAGCAGCAGCAGCAGTAGTAGCAATAGCAGTAGCAGTAGCAGTAGTAGTGGCAGTAGCAGTAGCAATAGAGGCAGCAGCAGCAGCAGTAGTAGCAGTAGTAGTAGTAGTAGCAGTAGCAATAGCAGCACCAGTAGCAGTAGCAGTAGCGGTAGCAGCTGCAGCAGCAGTAGTAGCAGTAGCAGTACCAGTACCAGTAGCAGCAGTAGCAGTAGCAGTAGTAGTAGCGGTAGCAGTAGTAGTAGCAGTATTAAGAGCAGTAGCAGTATCAGGAGCAGTAGTAGTAGCAGTAGCAGTAACAGTAGTAGCAGCAGTAGTAGTAGCACTAGTTACAAATGCAGCAACAGTAACAGCAGCAGTAGTAGTAGCAGTAGGAGCAAGAGCAGTAGCAGTAGCAGTAATAGCAGTAGCAGTAAGAGCAGTAGTTGTACCAGTCTCAGGAGCAGTAGCAGTATCAGTAGCAGTAGCAGTAGCAGTATCAGGAGCAGCAGTAGCAGTAGGAGTAGTAGTAGCAGTATCAGGAGCAGCAGTAGCAGTAGCAGTAGTAGTAGCAGTAGCAGTATCAGGAGCAGTAGCAGCAGCAGCAGTAGCAGTAGCAGTAGTAGCAGTAGCAGTTGTAGCAGTAGCAGTATCAGGAGCAGTAGCAGTAGTAGTAGCAGTAGCAGTTGTAGCAGTAGCAGTATCAGGAGTAGTAGCAGTAGCAGTAGTAGCAGTAGCAGTTGTAGCAGTAGCAGTATTAGGAGCAGTAGCAGTAGTAGCAGTAGCAGTAGCAGTTGTAGCAGTAACAGTATCAGGAGCAGTTGCAGTAGCAGTAGCAGTTGTAGCAGTAGCAGTATCAGGAGCAGTAGCAGTATCAGTAGCAGTATCAGTAGCAGTAGCATTAGCAGTAGTAGCAGTAAGAGCAGTAGCAGTAGTAGTAAGAGCGGTAGCAGTAGCAGTATCAGTATCAGGAGCAGTAGCAGTAGTAGTATCAGGAGCAGGAGTAGTAGCAGTATCAGTAGTAGCAAGAGCAGCAGC
The DNA here is from genome assembly GCA_963853835.1 of Calendula officinalis. Classification (NCBI taxonomy): domain Eukaryota; kingdom Viridiplantae; phylum Streptophyta; class Magnoliopsida; order Asterales; family Asteraceae; genus Calendula; species Calendula officinalis. The sequence goes on along the minus strand of OY970825.1, from coordinate 83,450,541 downwards.
AGTAGCAGCAAGGTCAGTAGCAGTAGCAGTAAGAGAGCAGTAGCAGTAGTAGTAGCAGTAACAGTAGTAGTGGCAGTAGCAGTAGCAGTAGCAGCAGCAGTAGCAGCAGTAGTAGTAGTAGTAGCAGTAGCAGTATCAATAGCAGTAGCAGTAGCAGTAGTAGTAGCAGCAGTAGTAACAACAGCAGTAGTAGCAGCAGGAGTAGCAGCAGCAGCAACAGTAGCAGTAGCAGTAGCAGTAGGAGTAGCAGCAGCAGTAGCAGTAGCAGCAGCAGCAGTAGCAGTAGCAGTAGCAGCAGCAGCAGTAGCAGTAGCAGTAGCAGCAGTAGCAGTAGTAGTAGCAGTAGCAGTAGCAGTAGTAGCAGGACTAGCAGCAGCACTAGCAATAGCAGCAGTAGCAGTAGCAGTAGCAGTAGCAGCAGTAGCAGTAGCAGTAGCAGTAGTAGCAAGACTAGCAGCAACACTAGCAGCAGAACCAGTAGTAGCAGCAGTAGTTGGAGTAGCAGTAGTAGTAGCAGTAGATGTAGCAGTAGTAGTAGTAGCAGTAAGAGCAGTAGTAGTAGCAGTAGCAGTATCAGGAGCAGTGGCAGTAGCAACACAGTAGCAACAGCAGTAGCAGCAGCAGCAGTAGCAGTAGCAGCAGTAGTAGTGGAAGTAGAAGTAGCAATAGCGGCAGCAGCAGCAGTAGTAGCAGTAGCAACACCAGTAGCAGTAGCAGCAGTAGTAGTAGCAGTAGCAGTTGCAACAGCAGTAGTAGCAGTAGCAGTACCAATAGTAGTAGCATTAGCAGTATCAGGAGCAGCAGTAGCAGTATCAGGAGCAGCAGTAGCAGTAGCTGCAGGAGCAGTAGCTGCAGGAGCAGCAGCAGCAGCAGTAGCTGCAGTAGCAGCAACAGCAGTAGCAGCAACACCAGTAGCAGTAGGAGTTGCAGTAGCAGTAGCAGTAGTATTAGTAGCAATAGTAGTAATAGCGGCAGTAGCAGTAGCAATAGCAGCAGCAGCAGCAGTAGCAGTAGTAGTAGCAGTAAGAGCAATAACAGTAGCAGTAGCAGTATCAGGAGCAGCAGTAGCAGCAGCAGCAGCAGTAGCAGTAGTAGTAGCAGCAGCAGCAGCAGTAGCAGTAGTAGCAGCAGGAGCAGTAGTAGCAGCAGTAGCAGCAGCAGCAGCAGTAGCTGCAGTAGCAGCAACACCAGTAGCAGTAGCAGTAACAGTAGCAGTAGCAGTAGCCATAGGAGTTGCAGTAGCAGTAGCAGTAGCAGTAGTAGTAGTAGCAATAGTAGTAATAGCGGCAGTAGTAGTAGCAGTAGCAGCAGTAGTAGTAGTAGCAGTAAGAGCAATAGCATTAGCCAGTGGCAGTAGCAGTATCTGCAGCACCAGTAGCAGCAGCACTAGTAGCAGTAGCAGTAGTTGTAGTAGCACTAGTAACAACAGTAGTAGTAGCAGCAGGAGTAGCAGCAGCAGGAGCAGCAGCACTAGCAGCAGCAGTAGCAGTAGCAACAGCAGTAGCTGCAGTAGCAGTAGCTGCAGCAGCAGTAGCAGCAGCACCAGCTGCAACAGCAGTAGCAGCAGCACTAGCTGAAGCAGCAGTAGCAGCAGCAGCAGTAGCAACAACAATATCAGCAGTAGCAGTAGCAGTAACAGTAGCTGCAACAGCATTAGCAGCTGCAGCAGCCGTAGTAGTAGCAGTAGCAGTAGCAGTAGCAGTAGCAATAGTTGCAGTAGCAGTAGCAGTAGTAGTGGTAGTAGCACCTGCAGCAGCAGTAACAGTTGCAGTAGCAGTCGCAGTAGCAGTAGCAGTAGGAGTAGCAGTCGCAGTGGCAGTAACAGCAGCAACAGCAGTAGCAACAGCAGTAGCAGAAACAGTAGTAGCAGCAGTAGTAGTAGCACTAGTTACAGCAGCAGCAGCAGTAACAGCAGCAGTAGTAGTGGCAGCAAGAGGAGTAGCAGTAGCAGTAGCAGTAATAGCAGTAATAGCAGTAGCAGTAAGAGCAGTAGTTGTACTAGTCTCAGGAGCAGTAGCAGTATCAGTAGCAGTAGCAGTAACAGTATCAGGAGCAGCTGTAGCAGTAGCAGTTGTAGCAGTATCAGGAGCAGTAGCAGCAGCAGCAGCAGTAGCAGTAGCAGTAGTAGCAGTATCAGTTGTAGCAGTAGCAGTATCAGTAGCAGTAGCAGTAGCAGTATCAGTGGCAGTGGCATTAGCAGTAGTAGCAGTAAGAGCAGTAGCAGTAGTAGTAAGAGCGGTAGCAGTAGCAGTATCAGGAGCAGTAGCAGTAGCAGTATCAGGAGTAAGAGTAGTAGCAGTATCAGTAGTAGCAAGAGCAGCAGCAGTAGCCATAGGAGTAGCAGTAGCAGTAGTAGTAGTAGCAATAGTAGTAATAGCGGCAGTAGCAGTAGCAGTAGCAGCAGCAGCAGTAGCAGTAGTAGTAGTAGTAGCAGTAAGAGCAATAGCAGTAGCAGTGGCAGTAGCAGTATCTGCAGCACCAGTAGCAGCAGCACCAGTAGCAGTAGCAGGAGTTGTAACAGCACTAGTAACAACAGCAGTAGTAGCAGTAGGAGTAGCAGCAGCAGTAGCAGCAGCACTAGCAGCAGCAGCAGTAGCAGTAGCAGTAGCAACAGCAGTAGCTGCAGTAGCAGTAGCTGCAGCAGCAGTAGCAGCAGCACTAGCTGCAACAGCAGTAGCAGCAGCACTAGCTGCAGCAGCAGTAACAGCAGCAGTAGCAGTGGCTGCAGCAGCATTAGCAGCTGCAGCAGCCGTAGTAGTAGCAGTAGCAATAGTTGCAGTAGCAGTAGCAGTAGCAGTAGCAGTAGCAGTAGTAGTGGTAGTAGCACCTGCAGCAGCAGTAACAGTTGCAGTAGCAGTAGCAGTCGCAGTCGCAGTAGCAGTAGCAGTAGGAGTAGCAGTCGCAGTGGCAGTAACAGCAGCAACAGCAGTAGCAACAGCAGTAGCAGAAACAGTAGTAGCAGCAGTAGTAGTAGCACTAGTTACAGCAGCAGCAGCAGTAACAGCAGCAGTAGCAGTGGCAGCAAGAGCAGTAGCAGTAGCAGTAGCAGTAGCAATAGCAGTAGCAGTAATAGCAGTAGTAGTAAGAGCAGTAGTTGTACTAGTCTCAGGAGTAGTAGCAGTATCAGTAGCAGTAACAGTATCAGGAGCAGCAGTAGCAGTAGCAGTTGTAGCAGTAGCAGCAGCATCAGCAGTAGCAGTAGCAGTAGTAGCAGTATCAGTTGTAGCAGTAGCAGTATCAGGAGCAGTAGCAGTAGCAGTATCAGGAGCAGTAGCAGTAGCAGTAGCAGTATCAGTGGCAGTGGCATTAGCAGTAGTAGCAGTAAGAGCAGTAGCAGTAGTAGTAAGAGCGGTAGCAGTAGCAGTATCAGGAGCAGTAGCAGTATCAGGAGCAAGAGTAGTAGCAGTATCAGTAGTAGCAAGAGCAGCAGCAGTAGCAGCAGCAGCAGCAGTAGCAGCAAGATCAGTAGCAGTAGCAGTAAGAGAGCAGTAGCAGTAGCAGTAGTAGTAGCAGTAGCAGTAGTAGTAGTAGTGTCAGTAGCAGTAGCAGTAGCAGTAGTAGTAGCAGTAGCACTAGTAATGACAGTAGCAGTAGCAGTAGCTGCAGGAGCAGTAGCAGTAGCAGTAGTAGTAGTAGTAGCAGCAGTAGTAACAACAACAGTAGTAGTAGCAGCAGTAGCAGTAGCAGCAGCAGTAGTAGCGGAAGCAGTAGCAGCAATAGCAGTAGCAGCAGTAGCAGTAGCAGTAGCAGTAGTTGCAAGACTAGCAGCAGCACTAGCAGCAGAAGCAGTAGCAGCAGCAGTAGCAGTAGCAGTAGTTGTAGCAGTAGATGTAGCAGTAGTAGTAGCAGTAAGAGCAATAGCAGTAGCAGTAAGAGCAGTACCAGTAGCAGTAGCAGAATCAGGAGCAGGAGCAGTAGCAGTAGTAGTAGCAGTAACAGTGGTAGCAGCAGTAGTAGCAGCACTAGCAACAGCAGCAGCAGCGGTAACAGCAGCAGTAGCAGTAGCAGCAAGAGCACTAGCAGTAAGAGAGCAGTAGCAGTATCAGGAGCAGTAGCTGTAGCAGTAGCAGTAAGAGGAGTAGCAGTAGCATGAGCAGCAGTAGCAGTAGCAGTTGTAGTAGCAGTAGCAGTAGCAGTAGTAGTAGTAGTAGTAGTAGTAGTAGCAGTAGCAGTAGCAGTAGCAGTAGCAGTAGCAGTAGCAGTAGCAGTAGTAGTAGTAGCAGCAGTAGTAGTAGTAGCAGGAGTAGCAGCAGTAGCAGTAGCAGCAGGAGTAGCAGCTGTAGCAGTAGCAGCAGCACTAACAGCAGCAGCACTAGCAGTAGGAGTAGCGGTAGGAGTAGCAGAAGCAGTAGCAGCAGTAGCAGTAGCAGTAGCAGTAGCAGTAGTAGAAAGACAAGCAGCAGCACTAGCAGTAGCAGCAGTAGCAGCAGTAGTAGTAGCAGTAGCATTAGCAATAGTTGCAGTAGCAGCAGCAGCAGCAGTAGCAGCAGCAGTAGCAATAGCAGCAGTGGCAGTAGCAGTAGCAGTAGTAGTGGCAGTAGCACCTGCAGCAGCAGTAACAGTTGCAGTAGCAGTAGTAGTAGCAGTAGCAGCAGTAGTAGCAGTAGCAGTAGTAGTAGCAGCAGTAGCACTAGGAGTAGTAGTAGTAGCAGCAACAATAGTAGCAGTAGTAGCAGTAACAGACGCAGTAGCAGGAGTAGCAGTAAGAGCAGTAGCAGTAGTAGTCGCAGTAGCAGTAGTAGCAGTAGCAGTAGTAGCAGCAGCAGTAGTAGCAGCAGCAGTAGTAACAACAGCAGTAGTAGCAGTAGGAGTAGCAGCAGCAGGAGCAGCAGCAGTAGCAGTAGCAGCAAGAGCACTAGCAGTAACAGCAGCAGTAGCAGTAGCAGTAACAGTAGATGCAGCAACATTAGCAGCTGCAGTAGCCGTAGTAGTAGCAGTAGCAGTAGCAGTAGCAATAGTTGCAGTAGCAGCAGCAGTAGCAGTAGCAGTAGCAGTAGTAGTGGCAGTAGCACCTGCAGCAGCAGTAACAGTTGCAGTAGCAGTAGCAGTAGCAGTAGCAGTAGCAGTAGGAGTAGCAGTCGCAGTGGCAGTAACAGCAGCAGCAGCAGTAGCAACAGTAGTAGCAGAAACAGTAGTAGCAGCAGTAGTAGTAGCACTAGTTACAGCAGCAGCAACAGTAGCAGTAGTAGTAGCAGCAAGAGCAGTAGCAGTAGCAGTAGCAGTAATAGCAGTAGCAGTAAGAGCAGTAGTTGTACTAGTCTCAGGAGCAGTAGCAGTATCAGGAGCAGCAGTAGCAGTAGCAGTAGCAGTTGTAGCAGTAGCAGTATCAGGAGCAGTAGCAGCAGCAGTAGCAGTAGTAGCAGTAGCAGTTGTAGCAGTAGCAGTATCAGGAGCAGTAGCAGTAGCAGTATCAGTAGCATTAGCAGTAGTAGTAGTAAGAGCAGGAGCAGTAGTAGTAAGAGCGGTAGCAGTAGCCGTATCAGGAGCAGTAGCAGTAGCAGTATCAGGAGCAAGAGTAGTAGCAGTATCAGTAGTAGCAAGAGCAGCAGCAATAGCAGCAAGATCAGTAGCAGTAGCAGTAAGAGAGCAGTAGCAGTAGCAGTAGTAGTGTCAGTAGCAGTAGTAGTAGTAGCAGTAGCACTAGTAGTGGAAGTAGCAGTAGTAGTAGCAGTAGCTGCAGGAGCAGCAGTAGTAGTAGTAGCAGTAGCAGTAGCAGTAGTAGTAGCAGCAGTAGTAGCAGCAGAAGTAGCAGCAGCAGCAGCAACAGTAGCAGTAGCAATAGCAGTAGCAGCAGCAGTAGCAGTAGCAACAGCAGCAGTAGCAGTAGCAGTAGCAGTAGCAGCAGTAGCAGTAGCAGTAGCAGTAGCAGTAGTAGCAAGACTAGCAGCAGCACTAGCAGCAGAAGCAGTAGTAGCAGCAGCAGTAGCAGTAGCAGTAGCAGTAGTTGTAGCAGTAGATGTAGCAGTAGTAGTAGCAGTAAGAGCAATAGCAGTAGCAGTAAGAGCAGTAGCAGTAGCAGTAGCAGTAGCAGTATCAGGAGCAGGAGCAGTAGCAGTAGTAGTAGCAGTAACAGTGGTAGCAGCAGTAGTAGCAGCACTAACAACAGCAGCAGCAGCGGTAACAGCAGCAGTAGCAGTAGCAGCAAGAGCACTAGCAGTAAGAGAGCAGTAGCAGTAGCAGTATCAGGAGCAGTAGCTGTAGCAGTAGCAGTAAAAGCAGTAGTAGCTGTAAGAGCAGTAACAATACAAGTCTCAGGAGCAGTAGCAGTAGCAGTAGCAGGAGCAGCAGTAGCAGTAGAAGTTGTAGTAGCAGTAGCAGTAGCAGTAGCAGTAGTAGTAGTAGCAGTAGCAGTAGCAGTAGCAGTAGCAGTAGCAGTAGTAGTAGTAGCAGCAGTAGTAACAACAACAGTAGTAGCAGCAGGAGTAGTAGCAGTAGCAATAGCAGCAGCACTAACAGCAGCAGCACTAGCAGTAGGAGTAGCAGTAGAAGTAGCAGAAGCAGTAGCAGCAGTAGTAGTAGCAGTAGCAGTAGCAATAGTTGCAGTAGCAGCAGCAGTAGCAGTAGAAGCAGCAGTAGCAATAGCAGCAGTAGCAGCAGTAGCAGTAGCAGTAGTAGTGGCAGTAGCACATGCAGTAGCAGTAACAGTTGCAGCAGCAGTAGCAGTATTAGTAGCAGTAGCAGTAGCAGTAGCTGCAGCAGCAGTAGCAGCAGTAGTAGCAGTAGCAGTAGCAGTAGTAGCAGCAGTAGCACTAGGAGTAGTAGTAGTAGCAGCAGCAACAATAGTAGCAGCAGTAGTAGCAGTAACAGTAGCAGTAGCAGTAGCAGTAGCAGCAGCATTAGCAGTAGCAGTAAGAGCAGTAGCAGTAGTAGTCGCAGTAGCAGTAGTAGCAGTAGCAGTAGTAGCAGCAGCAGTAGTAGCAGCAGCAGTAGTAACAACAGCAGTAGTAGAAGCAGGAGTAGCAGCAGCAGGAGCAGCAGCAGTAGCAGTAGCAGCAAGAGCACTAGCAGTAACATCAGCAGTAGCAGTAGCAGCAAGAGCACTAGCAGTAGTAGTAGCACTAGCAGTAGCAGTCGCAGCAGTAGCATTAGTAGTAGTAGCAGTAGTAGTGGCAGTAGCACCTGCAGTAGCAGTAACAGTTGCAGTAGCAGTAGCAGTCGCAGTAGCAGTAGCAGTCGCAGTGGCAGTAACAGCAGCAGCAGTAGCAACAGCAGTAGCAGTGGCAGTAGCAACAACGTAGCAGCAGCAGCAGCAGTAGGAGCAGTAGCAGTAGTAGTAGAAGTAGCAGTAGCAATAGCGGCAGCAGCAGCACTCGTAGCAGTAGTAGTAGTAGTAGTAGCAGTAGCAGCAGCAGCAGCAGCAGTAGTAGCAGTAGCATTAGCAGTATCAGGAGCAGCAGTAGTAGTAGCAGTAGCAGTAGCCGCAGGAGCAGTAGTAGTAGTAGCAGTAGCAGCAGCAGCAGCAGTAGCTGCAGTAGCAGCAACACCAGTAGCAGTAGCAGTAACAGTAGCAGTAGCAGTAGGAGTTGCAGTAGCAGTAGCAGTAGCAGTAGTAGTAGTAGCAATAGTAGTAATAGCGGCAGTAGCAGTAGCAGTAGCAGCAGCAGCAGCAGTAGCAGTAGTAGTAGCAGTAAGAGCAATAGCAGTAGCAGTAGCAGTATCAGGAGCAGCAGTAGCAGCAGCAGCAGCAGTAGTCGCAGTAGCAGCAGCACCAGTAGCAGCAACACCAGTAGCAGTAGCAGTAACAGTAGCAGTAGCAGTAGGAGTTGCAGTAGCAGTAGAAGTAGCAGTAGTAGTAGTAGCAATAGTAGTAGTAGCAGCATTAGTAACAACAACAGTAGTAGCAGCAGGAGTAGCAGCAGTAGCAGTAGCAGCAGCACTAACAGCAGCAGCACTAGCAGTAGGAGTAGCAGTAGGAGTAGCAGAAGCAGTAGCAACGGTAGCAGTAGCAGTAGCAGCAGCAGCAGTAGCAGTAGCAGCAGTAGCAGTAGCAGCAGCAGCAGTAGTAGCAGTAGTAGTAGTAGCAGTAGCAGTAGCAGTAGTAGTGGCAGTAGCACCTGCAGCAGCAGTAACAGTTGCAGTAGCAGTAGCAGTAGCAGTAGGAGTAGCAGTCGCAGTGGCAGTAACAGCAGCAGCAGCAGTAGCAACAACAGTAGCAGAAACAGTAGTAGCAGCAGTAGTAGTAGCACTAGTTACAGCAGCAGCAACAGTAACAGCAGCAGTAGCAGTAGCAGCAAGAGCAGTAGCAGTAGCAGTAGCAGTCACAACAGTAACATTAGTAGTAGTAGCAGTAGTAGTGGCAGTAGCACCTGCAGCAGCAGTAACAGTTGCAGTAGCAGTAGCAGTCGCAGTAGCAGTCGCAGTGGCAGTAACAGCAGCAGCAGTAGCAACAGCAGTAGCAGTGGCAGTAGCAACAACGTAGCAGCAGTAGCAGTAGCAGCAGTAGCAGTAGTAGTAGAAATAGCAATAGCGGCAGCAGCAGCAGTAGTAGGAGTAGTAGTAGTAGTAGTAGCAGTAGCAGTAGCAACACCAGTAGCAGTAGCAGCAGTAGTAGTAGCAGTAGCAGCAGCAGCAGCAGTAGTAGCAGTAGCAGTACAAGTAGCAGTAGCATTAGCAGTATCAGGAGCAGCAGTAGTAGTAGCAGTAGCAGTAGCCGCAGGAGCAGTAGTAGCAGCAGCAGTAGCAGCAGCAGCAGTAGCTGCAGTAGCAGCAACACCAGTACCAGTAGCAGTAGGAGTTGCAGTAGCAGTAGCAGTAGTAGTAGTAGTAGTAGCAATAGTAGTAATAGCGGCAGTAGCAGTAGCAGCAGCAGCAGCAGTAGCAGTAGTAGTAGCAGTAAGAGCAATAGCAGTAACAGTATCAGGAGCAGCAGTAGCAGTAGCAGTAGTAGTAGCAGTAGCAGCAGCAGCAGCAGCAGTAGTCGCAGTAGCAGCAGCACCAGTAGCAGCAACACCAGTAGCAGTAGCAGTAACAGTAGCAGTAGCAGTAGGAGTTGCAGTAGCAGTAGCAGTAGCAGTAGTAGTAGTAGCAATAGTAGTAGTAGCAGCAGTAGTAACAACAACAGTAGTAGCAGCAGGAGAAGCAGCAGTAGCAGTAGCAGCAGCACTAACAGCAGCAGCACTAGCAGTAGGAGTAGCAGTAGGAGTAGCAGAAGCAGTAGCAGCAGTATCAGTAGCAGCAGTAGTAGTAGCAGTAGCAGCAGTAGCAGTAGCTGTAGCAGTAGTAGCAAGACAAGCAACAGCACTAGCAGTAGCAGCAGTAGTAGTAGCAGTAGCAGTAGCAGTAGCAGTAGCAGTAGCAATAGTTGCAGTAGCAGCAGCAGCAGTAGCAGCAGTAGCAGTAGCAGTAGTAGTGGCAGTAGCACCTGCAGTAGCAGTAACAGCAGCAGTAGCAGTAGCAGCAAGAGCACTAGCAGTAAGAGAGCAGTAGCAGTAGCAGTATCAGGAGCAGTAGCTGTAGCAGTAGCAGTAAGAGCAGTAGTAGTAGCTGTAAGAGCAGTAACAATACAAGTCTCAGGAGCAGTAGCAGTAGCAGGAGCAGCAGTAGCAGTAGCAGTTGTAGTAGCACTAGCAGTAGGAGTAGTAGTAGTAGCAGTAGCAGTAGTAGTAGTAGTAGCAGCAGTAATAGTAGCAGCAGTAGTAACAACAACAATAGTAGCAGCAGGAGTAGCAGCAGTAGCAGTAGCAGCAGCACTAACAGCAGCAGCACAAGCAGTAGGAGTAGCAGAAGCAGTAGCAGCAGTAGCAGTAGCAGTAGCAGCAGTAGCAGTAGCAGTAGCAGCAGTAGTAGTAGCAGTAGCAGTAGTAGCAAGACAAGCAGCAGCACTAGCAGTAGCAGCAGTAGTAGTAGCAGTAGCAGTAGCAGTAGCAGTAGCAGTAGCAATAGTTGCAGTAGCAGCAGCAGTAGCAGTAGAAGCAGCAGTAGCAATAGCAGTAGCAGTAGCAGTAGCAGCAGTAGCAGTAGCAGTAGTAGTGGCAGTAGCACATGCAGTAGCAGTAGTAGCAGCAGTAGCACTAGGAGTAGTAGTAGTAGCAACAACAATAGTAGCAGCAGTAGTAGCAGTAACAGTAGCAGTAGCAGTAGCAGCAGCAGTAGCACTAGGAGTAGTAGTAGTAGCAGCAACAATAGTAGCAGCAGTAGCAGTAGCAGTAGCAGTAGCAATAGTTGCAGTAGCAGCAGCAGCAGTAGCAGTAGCAGTAGCAGTAGCAGTAGCAGTAGCAATAGTTGCAGTAGCAGCAGCAGTAGTAGCAATAGCAGTAGCAGTAGCAGCAGTAGCAGTAGCAGTAGTAGTGGCAGTAGCACCTGCAGTAGCAGTAACAGTAGCAGTAGCAGTAGCAGTAGTAGCAGCAGTAGCACTAGGAGTAGTAGTAGTAGCAGCAACAATAGTAGCAGCAGTAGTAGCAGTAACAGTAGCAGTAGCAGTAGCAGCAGCAGTAACAGTAGCACCTGCAGTAGCAGTAACAGCAGCAGTAGCAGTAGCAGCAAGAGCACTAGCAGTAAGAGAGCAGTAGCAGTAGCAGTATCAGGAGCAGTAGCTGTAGCAGTAGCAGTAAGAGCAGTAGTAGTAGCTGTAAGAGCAGTAACAATACAAGTCTCAGGAGCAGTAGCAGTAGCAGGAGCAGCAGTAGCAGTAGCAGTTGTAGTAGCACTAGCAGTAGGAGTAGTAGTAGTAGCAGTAGCAGTAGTAGTAGTAGTAGCAGCAGTAATAGTAGCAGCAGTAGTAACAACAACAATAGTAGCAGCAGGAGTAGCAGCAGTAGCAGTAGCAGCAGCACTAACAGCAGCAGCACAAGCAGTAGGAGTAGCAGAAGCAGTAGCAGCAGTAGCAGTAGCAGCAGTAGCAGTAGCAGTAGCAGCAGTAGTAGTAGCAGTAGCAGTAGTAGCAAGACAAGCAGCAGCACTAGCAGTAGCAGCAGTAGTAGTAGCAGTAGCAGTAGCAGTAGCAGTAGCAGTAGCAATAGTTGCAGTAGCAGCAGCAGTAGCAGTAGAAGCAGCAGTAGCAATAGCAGTAGCAGTAGCAGTAGCAGCAGTAGCAGTAGCAGTAGTAGTGGCAGTAGCACATGCAGTAGCAGTAGTAGCAGCAGTAGCACTAGGAGTAGTAGTAGTAGCAACAACAATAGTAGCAGCAGTAGTAGCAGTAACAGTAGCAGTAGCAGTAGCAGCAGCAGTAGCACTAGGAGTAGTAGTAGTAGCAGCAACAATAGTAGCAGCAGTAGCAGTAGCAGTAGCAGTAGCAATAGTTGCAGTAGCAGCAGCAGCAGTAGCAGTAGCAGTAGCAGTAGCAGTAGCAATAGTTGCAGTAGCAGCAGTAGCAGTAGCAGTAGCAGTGGCAGTAGCAGGCGTAGCAGTAGCAGTGGCAGTCACGATCACAGTAGCAGTAGCGGCGCAGTAGCAATCGCCGTAGCAGTAGCGGCGCAGTAGCAATAGCAGTAGCAGTGGCAGTGGCAGTAGCAGTAGTAGCAGCAGTAGCAACAGTATTAGCTGCAGTAGGAGCAGCAGTAGAAGCAGCAGTAGCAGTAGCAGTAGCAGTAGCAGTCGCAGTAGCAGTAGCAATCGCAGTGGCAGTGGCAGTAGCAGTCGCAGTAGCAGTAGCAGTGGCAGTCGCAGTCGCAGTAGCAGTGGCAGTAGCAGGCGTAGCAGTAGCAGTGGCAGTCGCAGTAGCGGCGCAGTAGTAGTCGCAGTGTCAGCAGTGGCAGTAGCAGTGGCAGTAGAGTGGCAGTATCAGTAGCAGTAGCAGTCGCAGTAGCAGTCGCAATAGCAGTAGCAGTCGCAGTGGCAGTAGCAGGCGTAGCAGAAGCAGTGGCAGTCGCAATCACAGTAGCAGTAGCGGCGCAGTAGCAATCGCAGTAGCAGGGGCAATAGCAGTAGCAGTAGCAGCAGTAGTAGCAGCAGTATTAGCAGCAGTAGTAGCAGCAGTAGCAGTAGCAGCAGCAGCAGTAGCAGTTGTAGCAGCAGCAGCAGTAGCAGCAGCAGTAGCAGTGGTAGTCGAAGTGGCAGTAGCAGTCGCAGTGCGGTAGCAGTCGCAGTAGCATTAGCGGTAGCAGTAGCAGTAGCAGTGTGGTAGTGGCAGTAGCAGTAGCAGTACCAGTAGCAGTAGAGTAGCAGTATCAGCAGCAGTAGCAGTCGCAGTCGCAGTAGCAGTAGCAGACGCAGGAGCAGTCACAGTGGCATTCGCAGTGGCAGTAGCAGCGGCAGTGGCAGTAGCAGCAGTAGCAGTAGCAGTTACAGTCGCAGTCGCAGTAGCAGTAGTAGTAGCGGCGCAGTAGCACTCGCAGTAGCCGTAGCAGTAGTAGTGGCAGTAGCAGTAGCAGTAGCATCAGCAATAGCAGCAGTATTAGCAGCAGCAGTAGCAGCAGCAGCAGTAGCAGTAGCAGTACCAGTAGCAGTCGCAGTAGCAGTCGCACTAGCAATCGCAGTAGCAGTAGCAATAGCATTAGCTGTAGCTGTAGTAGTCGTAGTAGCAGTAGCAGTCGTAGTGGCAGTGGCAGTAGCAGTGGCAGTAGCAGTAGAAGTGGCAGTAGCAGCCGTAGCAGTATCAGTAGAGTAGCAGTATCAGTAGCAGTAGCAGTCACAGTAGCAGTCGCAGTTGCAGTCGCAGTGGCAGTAGCGGTGGCAGTAGAGTAGCAGTATCAGTAGCAGTAGCAGTCGCAGTAGAAGTCGCAGTAGCAGTGGCAGTAGCAGTCGCAGTAGCAGTAGCAGTAGCAGTCGCAGTGGCAGTAGCAGTCGCAGTAGCAGTGGCAGTAGCGGTTGCAATAGCAGCCGCAGTAGCAGTGGCAGTCGCAGCCGTAGCCGTAGCAGTAGCAGTAGCAGTAGAGTAGCAGCAGCAGTAGCAGCAGCAGTAGAAGTAGCTGTAGCAATAGCAATAGCAATAGCAGTAGCAGTAGCAGTCGCAGTAGCGATAGGTGTAGCAGTAGCAGTAGATTAGCAGTAGAAGTAGCAGTAGCAGTAGCAATAGCAGTAGCAGTAACAGTAGTAGTGGCAGTAGCACATGCATGAGCAGTAACAGTTGAAGTAGCAGTAGCAGTAGTAGTAGCAGTAGCAGTAGCAGTAGCAGTAGCAGTAGCAGTAGTAGCAGCAGTAGCACTAGGAGTAGTAGTAGTAGCAGCAACAATAGTAGCAGCAGTAGTAGCTGTAACAGTAGCAGTAGCAGTAGCAGCAGCATTAGCAGTAGCAGTAAGAGCAGTAGCAGTAGTAGTCGCAGTAGCAGTAGTAGCAGTAGCAGTAGTAGCAGCAGCAGTAGTAGCAGCAGCAGTAGTAACAACAGCAGTAGTAGCAGCAGCAGGAGCAGCAGCAGTAGCAGTAGCAGCAAGAGCACTAGCAGTAACATCAGCAGTAGCAGTAGCAGCAAGAGCACGAGCAGTAGTAGTAGCACTAGCAGTAGCAGTCGCAGCAGTAGCATTAGTAGTAGTAGCAGTAGTAGTGGCAGTAGCACCTGCAGCAGCAGTAACAGTTGCTGTAGCAGTAGCAGTAGCAGTAGCAGTAGCAGTAGCAGTCGCAGTGGCAGTAACAGCAGCAGCAGTAGCAACAGCAGTAGCAGTGGCAGTAGCAACAACGTAGCAGCAGCAGCAGCAGTAGCAGCAGTAGCAGTAGTAGTAGAAGTAGAAGTAGCAATAGCGGCAGCAGCAGCAGTAGTAGCAGCAGTAGTAGTAGTAGCAGTAGCAGTAGCAACACCAGTAGCAGTAGCAGCAGTAGTAGTAGCAGTAGCAGCAGCAGCAGTAGTAGCAGTAGCATTAGCAGTATCAGGAGCAGCAGTAGTAGTAGCAGTAGCAGTAGCCGCAGGAGCAGTAGTAGTAGCAGCAGTAGCAGCAGCAGCAGCAGTAGCTGCAGTAGCATCAACACCAGTAGCAGTAGCAGTAACAGTAACAGTAGCAGTAGGAGTTGCAGTAGCAGTAGCAGTAGTAGTAGTAGCAATAGTAGTAATAGCGGCAGTAGCAGTAGCAGTAGCAGCAGCAGCAGCAGTAGCAGTAGTAGTAGCAGTAAGAGCAATAGCAGTAGCAGTAGCAGTATCAGGAGCAGCAGTAGCAGTAGCAGTAGCAGTAGTAGTAGCAGTAGCAGTAGCAGCAGCAGCAGTAGCAGCAGCAGTAGTCACAGTAGCAGCAGCACCAGTAGCAGCAACAGCAGTAGCAGTAACAGTAGCAGTAGCAGTAGGAGTTGTAGTAGCAGTAGCAGTATCAGTAGTAGTAGTAGTAGTAGTAGTAGTAGTAGCAATAGTAGTAGTAGCAGCAGTAGTAACAACAACAGTAGTAGCAGCAGGAGTAGTAGCAGTAGCAGCAGCACTAACAGCAGCAGCACTAGCAGTAGGAGTAGCAGTAGGAGTAGCAGAAGCAGTAGTAGCAGTAGCAGTAGCAGTAGCAGCAGTAGCAGTAGCAGTAGCAGCAGTAGCAGTAGCAGTAGTAGCAAGACAAGCAGCAGCACTAGCAGTAGCAGCAGTAGTAGTAGCAGTAGCAGTAGCAGTAGCAGTAGTAGTGGCAGTAGCACCTGCAGCAGCAGTAACAGTTGCAGTAGCAGTAGCAGTAGCAGTAGCAGTAGCAGTAGCAGTAGCAGTAGCAGTAGCAGTAGCAGTAGGAGTAGCAGTCGCAGTGGCAGTAACAGCAGCAGCAGCAGTAGCAACAGCAGTAGCAGAAACAGTAGTAGCAGCGGTAGTAGTAGCACTAGTTACAGGAGCAGCAACAGTAACAGCAGCAGTAGCAGTAGCAGCAAGAGCAGTAGCAGTAGCAGTAGCAGTAATAGCAGTAGCAGTAAGAGCACTAGTTGTACTAGTCTCAGGAGCAGTGGCAGTATCAGGAGCAGCAGTAGCAGTAGCAGTAGCAGTTGTAGCAGTAGCAGTATCAGGAGCAGTAGCAGCAGCAGTAGTAGTAGTAACAGTAGCAGTTGTAGCAGTAGCAGTATCAGGAGCAGTAGCAGTAGCAGTAGCAGTATCAGTAGCAGTAGCATTAGCAGTAGTAGCAGTAAGAGCAGGAGCAGTAGTAGTAAGAGCGGTAGCAGTAGCCGTATCAGGAGCAGTAGCAGTAGCAGTATCAGGAGCAAGAGTAGTAGCAGTATCAGTAGTAGCAAGAGCAGCAGCAGTAGCAGCAGCAGTAGCAGCAAGATCAGTAGCAGTAGCAGTAACAGAGCAGTAGCAGTAGCAGTAGCAGTAGGAGTAGCAGTAGTAGTGTCAGTAGCAGTAGTAGTAGCAGTAGCACTAGTAGTGGAAGTAGCAGTAGCAGTAGCAGTAGCTGCAGGAGCAGCAGTAGTAGTAGTAGTAGTAGCAGTAGCAGTAGCAGTAGCAGTAGCAGTAGCAGTAGCTGTAGTAGTGGTAGCAGTAACAGTAGCTGCAGCAGCATTAGCAGCTGCAGCAGTAGCAGTAGCAGCAGTAGCCGTAGTAGTAGCAGTAGCAGTAGCAGTAGATGCAGTAGCAGCAGTAGTAGCAGTAGCACTAGCAGTAGCAGTAGCAGCAGTAGCAGTAGCAGTATCAGTAGCAGTAGCAATAGCAGTAGTAGTGGCAGTAGCACCTGCAGCAGCAGTAACAGTTGCAGTAGCAGTAGCAGTCGCAGTAGCAGTAGGAGTAGCAGTCGCAGTGGCAGTAACAGCAGCAGCAGTAGAAATAGCAGTAGCAGTGGGAGTAGCAGCACAGTAGCAACAGCAGTAGCAGCAGCAGCAGTAGTAGCAATAGCAGTAGCAGTAGCAGTAGTAGTGGCAGTAGCAGTAGCAATAGAGGCAGCAGCAGCAGCAGTAGTAGCAGTAGTAGTAGTAGTAGCAGTAGCAATAGCAGCACCAGTAGCAGTAGCAGTAGCGGTAGCAGCTGCAGCAGCAGTAGTAGCAGTAGCAGTACCAGTACCAGTAGCAGCAGTAGCAGTAGCAGTAGTAGTAGCGGTAGCAGTAGTAGTAGCAGTATTAAGAGCAGTAGCAGTATCAGGAGCAGTAGTAGTAGCAGTAGCAGTAACAGTAGTAGCAGCAGTAGTAGTAGCACTAGTTACAAATGCAGCAACAGTAACAGCAGCAGTAGTAGTAGCAGTAGGAGCAAGAGCAGTAGCAGTAGCAGTAATAGCAGTAGCAGTAAGAGCAGTAGTTGTACCAGTCTCAGGAGCAGTAGCAGTATCAGTAGCAGTAGCAGTAGCAGTATCAGGAGCAGCAGTAGCAGTAGGAGTAGTAGTAGCAGTATCAGGAGCAGCAGTAGCAGTAGCAGTAGTAGTAGCAGTAGCAGTATCAGGAGCAGTAGCAGCAGCAGCAGTAGCAGTAGCAGTAGTAGCAGTAGCAGTTGTAGCAGTAGCAGTATCAGGAGCAGTAGCAGTAGTAGTAGCAGTAGCAGTTGTAGCAGTAGCAGTATCAGGAGTAGTAGCAGTAGCAGTAGTAGCAGTAGCAGTTGTAGCAGTAGCAGTATTAGGAGCAGTAGCAGTAGTAGCAGTAGCAGTAGCAGTTGTAGCAGTAACAGTATCAGGAGCAGTTGCAGTAGCAGTAGCAGTTGTAGCAGTAGCAGTATCAGGAGCAGTAGCAGTATCAGTAGCAGTATCAGTAGCAGTAGCATTAGCAGTAGTAGCAGTAAGAGCAGTAGCAGTAGTAGTAAGAGCGGTAGCAGTAGCAGTATCAGTATCAGGAGCAGTAGCAGTAGTAGTATCAGGAGCAGGAGTAGTAGCAGTATCAGTAGTAGCAAGAGCAGCAGCAGTAGCAGCAAGGTCAGTAGCAGTAGCAGTAAGAGAGCAGTAGCAGTAGTAGTAGCAGTAACAGTAGTAGTGGCAGTAGCAGTAGCAGTAGCAGCAGCAGTAGCAGCAGTAGTAGTAGTAGTAGCAGTAGCAGTATCAATAGCAGTAGCAGTAGCAGTAGTAGTAGCAGCAGTAGTAACAACAGCAGTAGTAGCAGCAGGAGTAGCAGCAGCAGCAACAGTAGCAGTAGCAGTAGCAGTAGGAGTAGCAGCAGCAGTAGCAGTAGCAGCAGCAGCAGTAGCAGTAGCAGTAGCAGCAGCAGCAGTAGCAGTAGCAGTAGCAGCAGTAGCAGTAGTAGTAGCAGTAGCAGTAGCAGTAGTAGCAGGACTAGCAGCAGCACTAGCAATAGCAGCAGTAGCAGTAGCAGTAGCAGTAGCAGCAGTAGCAGTAGCAGTAGCAGTAGTAGCAAGACTAGCAGCAACACTAGCAGCAGAACCAGTAGTAGCAGCAGTAGTTGGAGTAGCAGTAGTAGTAGCAGTAGATGTAGCAGTAGTAGTAGTAGCAGTAAGAGCAGTAGTAGTAGCAGTAGCAGTATCAGGAGCAGTGGCAGTAGCAACACAGTAGCAACAGCAGTAGCAGCAGCAGCAGTAGCAGTAGCAGCAGTAGTAGTGGAAGTAGAAGTAGCAATAGCGGCAGCAGCAGCAGTAGTAGCAGTAGCAACACCAGTAGCAGTAGCAGCAGTAGTAGTAGCAGTAGCAGTTGCAACAGCAGTAGTAGCAGTAGCAGTACCAATAGTAGTAGCATTAGCAGTATCAGGAGCAGCAGTAGCAGTATCAGGAGCAGCAGTAGCAGTAGCTGCAGGAGCAGTAGCTGCAGGAGCAGCAGCAGCAGCAGTAGCTGCAGTAGCAGCAACAGCAGTAGCAGCAACACCAGTAGCAGTAGGAGTTGCAGTAGCAGTAGCAGTAGTATTAGTAGCAATAGTAGTAATAGCGGCAGTAGCAGTAGCAATAGCAGCAGCAGCAGCAGTAGCAGTAGTAGTAGCAGTAAGAGCAATAACAGTAGCAGTAGCAGTATCAGGAGCAGCAGTAGCAGCAGCAGCAGCAGTAGCAGTAGTAGTAGCAGCAGCAGCAGCAGTAGCAGTAGTAGCAGCAGGAGCAGTAGTAGCAGCAGTAGCAGCAGCAGCAGCAGTAGCTGCAGTAGCAGCAACACCAGTAGCAGTAGCAGTAACAGTAGCAGTAGCAGTAGCCATAGGAGTTGCAGTAGCAGTAGCAGTAGCAGTAGTAGTAGTAGCAATAGTAGTAATAGCGGCAGTAGTAGTAGCAGTAGCAGCAGTAGTAGTAGTAGCAGTAAGAGCAATAGCATTAGCCAGTGGCAGTAGCAGTATCTGCAGCACCAGTAGCAGCAGCACTAGTAGCAGTAGCAGTAGTTGTAGTAGCACTAGTAACAACAGTAGTAGTAGCAGCAGGAGTAGCAGCAGCAGGAGCAGCAGCACTAGCAGCAGCAGTAGCAGTAGCAACAGCAGTAGCTGCAGTAGCAGTAGCTGCAGCAGCAGTAGCAGCAGCACTAGCTGCAACAGCAGTAGCAGCAGCACTAGCTGAAGCAGCAGTAGCAGCAGCAGCAGTAGCAACAACAATATCAGCAGTAGCAGTAGCAGTAACAGTAGCTGCAACAGCATTAGCAGCTGCAGCAGCCGTAGTAGTAGCAGTAGCAGTAGCAGTAGCAATAGTTGCAGTAGCAGTAGCAGTAGTAGTGGTAGTAGCACCTGCAGCAGCAGTAACAGTTGCAGTAGCAGTCGCAGTAGCAGTAGCAGTAGGAGTAGCAGTCGCAGTGGCAGTAACAGCAGCAACAGCAGTAGCAACAGCAGTAGCAGAAACAGTAGTAGCAGCAGTAGTAGTAGCACTAGTTACAGCAGCAGCAGCAGTAACAGCAGCAGTAGTAGTGGCAGCAAGAGGAGTAGCAGTAGCAGTAGCAGTAATAGCAGTAATAGCAGTAGCAGTAAGAGCAGTAGTTGTACTAGTCTCAGGAGCAGTAGCAGTATCAGTAGCAGTAGCAGTAACAGTATCAGGAGCAGCTGTAGCAGTAGCAGTTGTAGCAGTATCAGGAGCAGTAGCAGCAGCAGCAGCAGTAGCAGTAGCAGTAGTAGCAGTATCAGTTGTAGCAGTAGCAGTATCAGTAGCAGTAGCAGTAGCAGTATCAGTGGCAGTGGCATTAGCAGTAGTAGCAGTAAGAGCAGTAGCAGTAGTAGTAAGAGCGGTAGCAGTAGCAGTATCAGGAGCAGTAGCAGTAGCAGTATCAGGAGCAAGAGTAGTAGCAGTATCAGTAGTAGCAAGAGCAGCAGCAGTAGCCATAGGAGTAGCAGTAGCAGTAGTAGTAGTAGCAATAGTAGTAATAGCGGCAGTAGCAGTAGCAGTAGCAGCAGCAGCAGTAGCAGTAGTAGTAGTAGTAGCAGTAAGAGCAATAGCAGTAGCAGTGGCAGTAGCAGTATCTGCAGCACCAGTAGCAGCAGCACCAGTAGCAGTAGCAGGAGTTGTAACAGCACTAGTAACAACAGCAGTAGTAGCAGTAGGAGTAGCAGCAGCAGTAGCAGCAGCACTAGCAGCAGCAGCAGTAGCAGTAGCAGTAGCAACAGCAGTAGCTGCAGTAGCAGTAGCTGCAGCAGCAGTAGCAGCAGCACTAGCTGCAACAGCAGTAGCAGCAGCACTAGCTGCAGCAGCAGTAACAGCAGCAGTAGCAGTGGCTGCAGCAGCATTAGCAGCTGCAGCAGCCGTAGTAGTAGCAGTAGCAATAGTTGCAGTAGCAGTAGCAGTAGCAGTAGCAGTAGCAGTAGTAGTGGTAGTAGCACCTGCAGCAGCAGTAACAGTTGCAGTAGCAGTAGCAGTCGCAGTCGCAGTAGCAGTAGCAGTAGGAGTAGCAGTCGCAGTGGCAGTAACAGCAGCAACAGCAGTAGCAACAGCAGTAGCAGAAACAGTAGTAGCAGCAGTAGTAGTAGCACTAGTTACAGCAGCAGCAGCAGTAACAGCAGCAGTAGCAGTGGCAGCAAGAGCAGTAGCAGTAGCAGTAGCAGTAGCAATAGCAGTAGCAGTAATAGCAGTAGTAGTAAGAGCAGTAGTTGTACTAGTCTCAGGAGTAGTAGCAGTATCAGTAGCAGTAACAGTATCAGGAGCAGCAGTAGCAGTAGCAGTTGTAGCAGTAGCAGCAGCATCAGCAGTAGCAGTAGCAGTAGTAGCAGTATCAGTTGTAGCAGTAGCAGTATCAGGAGCAGTAGCAGTAGCAGTATCAGGAGCAGTAGCAGTAGCAGTAGCAGTATCAGTGGCAGTGGCATTAGCAGTAGTAGCAGTAAGAGCAGTAGCAGTAGTAGTAAGAGCGGTAGCAGTAGCAGTATCAGGAGCAGTAGCAGTATCAGGAGCAAGAGTAGTAGCAGTATCAGTAGTAGCAAGAGCAGCAGCAGTAGCAGCAGCAGCAGCAGTAGCAGCAAGATCAGTAGCAGTAGCAGTAAGAGAGCAGTAGCAGTAGCAGTAGTAGTAGCAGTAGCAGTAGTAGTAGTAGTGTCAGTAGCAGTAGCAGTAGCAGTAGTAGTAGCAGTAGCACTAGTAATGACAGTAGCAGTAGCAGTAGCTGCAGGAGCAGTAGCAGTAGCAGTAGTAGTAGTAGTAGCAGCAGTAGTAACAACAACAGTAGTAGTAGCAGCAGTAGCAGTAGCAGCAGCAGTAGTAGCGGAAGCAGTAGCAGCAATAGCAGTAGCAGCAGTAGCAGTAGCAGTAGCAGTAGTTGCAAGACTAGCAGCAGCACTAGCAGCAGAAGCAGTAGCAGCAGCAGTAGCAGTAGCAGTAGTTGTAGCAGTAGATGTAGCAGTAGTAGTAGCAGTAAGAGCAATAGCAGTAGCAGTAAGAGCAGTACCAGTAGCAGTAGCAGAATCAGGAGCAGGAGCAGTAGCAGTAGTAGTAGCAGTAACAGTGGTAGCAGCAGTAGTAGCAGCACTAGCAACAGCAGCAGCAGCGGTAACAGCAGCAGTAGCAGTAGCAGCAAGAGCACTAGCAGTAAGAGAGCAGTAGCAGTATCAGGAGCAGTAGCTGTAGCAGTAGCAGTAAGAGGAGTAGCAGTAGCATGAGCAGCAGTAGCAGTAGCAGTTGTAGTAGCAGTAGCAGTAGCAGTAGTAGTAGTAGTAGTAGTAGCAGTAGCAGTAGCAGTAGCAGTAGCAGTAGCAGTAGTAGTAGTAGCAGCAGTAGTAGTAGTAGCAGGAGTAGCAGCAGTAGCAGTAGCAGCAGGAGTAGCAGCTGTAGCAGTAGCAGCAGCACTAACAGCAGCAGCACTAGCAGTAGGAGTAGCGGTAGGAGTAGCAGAAGCAGTAGCAGCAGTAGCAGTAGCAGTAGCAGTAGCAGTAGTAGAAAGACAAGCAGCAGCACTAGCAGTAGCAGCAGTAGCAGCAGTAGTAGTAGCAGTAGCATTAGCAATAGTTGCAGTAGCAGCAGCAGCAGCAGTAGCAGCAGCAGTAGCAATAGCAGCAGTGGCAGTAGCAGTAGCAGTAGTAGTGGCAGTAGCACCTGCAGCAGTAGTAACAGTTGCAGTAGCAGTAGCAGTAGTAGTAGCAGTAGCAGCAGTAGTAGCAGTAGCAGTAGTAGTAGCAGCAGTAGCACTAGGAGTAGTAGTAGTAGCAGCAACAATAGTAGCAGTAGTAGCAGTAACAGACGCAGTAGCAGGAGTAGCAGTAAGAGCAGTAGCAGTAGTAGTCTCAGTAGCAGTAGTAGCAGTAGCAGTAGTAGCAGCAGCAGTAGTAGCAGCAGCAGTAGTAACAACAGCAGTAGTAGCAGTAGGAGTAGCAGCAGCAGGAGCAGCAGCAGTAGCAGTAGCAGCAAGAGCACTAGCAGTAACAGCAGCAGTAGCAGTAGCAGTAACAGTAGATGCAGCAACATTAGCAGCTGCAGTAGCCGTAGTAGTAGCAGTAGCAGTAGCAGTAGCAATAGTTGCAGTAGCAGCAGCAGTAGCAGTAGCAGTAGCAGTAGTAGTGGCAGTAGCACCTGCAGCAGCAGTAACAGTTGCAGTAGCAGTAGCAGTAGCAGTAGCAGTAGCAGTAGGAGTAGCAGTCGCAGTGGCAGTAACAGCAGCAGCAGCAGTAGCAACAGTAGTAGCAGAAACAGTAGTAGCAGCAGTAGTAGTAGCACTAGTTACAGCAGCAGCAACAGTAGCAGTAGTAGTAGCAGCAAGAGCAGTAGCAGTAGCAGTAGCAGTAATAGCAGTAGCAGTAAGAGCAGTAGTTGTACTAGTCTCAGGAGCAGTAGCAGTATCAGGAGCAGCAGTAGCAGTAGCAGTAGCAGTTGTAGCAGTAGCAGTATCAGGAGCAGTAGCAGCAGCAGTAGCAGTAGTAGCAGTAGCAGTTGTAGCAGTAGCAGTATCAGGAGCAGTAGCAGTAGCAGTATCAGTAGCATTAGCAGTAGTAGTAGTAAGAGCAGGAGCAGTAGTAGTAAGAGCGGTAGCAGTAGCCGTATCAGGAGCAGTAGCAGTAGCAGTATCAGGAGCAAGAGTAGTAGCAGTATCAGTAGTAGCAAGAGCAGCAGCAATAGCAGCAAGATCAGTAGCAGTAGCAGTAGCAGTAGTAGTGTCAGTAGCAGTAGTAGTAGTAGCAGTAGCACTAGTAGTGGAAGTAGCAGTAGTAGTAGCAGTAGCTGCAGGAGCAGCAGTAGTAGTAGTAGCAGTAGCAGTAGCAGTAGTAGTAGCAGCAGTAGTAGCAGCAGAAGTAGCAGCAGCAGCAGCAACAGTAGCAGTAGCAATAGCAGTAGCAGCAGCAGTAGCAGTAGCAACAGCAGCAGTAGCAGTAGCAGTAGCAGTAGCAGCAGTAGCAGTAGCAGTAGCAGTAGCAGTAGTAGCAAGACTAGCAGCAGCACTAGCAGCAGAAGCAGTAGTAGCAGCAGCAGTAGCAGTAGCAGTAGCAGTAGTTGTAGCAGTAGATGTAGCAGTAGTAGTAGCAGTAAGAGCAATAGCAGTAGCAGTAAGAGCAGTAGCAGTAGCAGTAGCAGTAGCAGTATCAGGAGCAGGAGCAGTAGCAGTAGTAGTAGCAGTAACAGTGGTAGCAGCAGTAGTAGCAGCACTAACAACAGCAGCAGCAGCGGTAACAGCAGCAGTAGCAGTAGCAGCAAGAGCACTAGCAGTAAGAGAGCAGTAGCAGTAGCAGTATCAGGAGCAGTAGCTGTAGCAGTAGCAGTAAAAGCAGTAGTAGCTGTAAGAGCAGTAACAATACAAGTCTCAGGAGCAGTAGCAGTAGCAGTAGCAGGAGCAGCAGTAGCAGTAGAAGTTGTAGTAGCAGTAGCAGTAGCAGTAGCAGTAGTAGTAGTAGCAGTAGCAGTAGCAGTAGCAGTAGCAGTAGCAGTAGTAGTAGTAGCAGCAGTAGTAACAACAACAGTAGTAGCAGCAGGAGTAGTAGCAGTAGCAATAGCAGCAGCACTAACAGCAGCAGCACTAGCAGTAGGAGTAGCAGTAGAAGTAGCAGAAGCAGTAGCAGCAGTAGTAGTAGCAGTAGCAGTAGCAATAGTTGCAGTAGCAGCAGCAGTAGCAGTAGAAGCAGCAGTAGCAATAGCAGCAGTAGCAGCAGTAGCAGTAGCAGTAGTAGTGGCAGTAGCACATGCAGTAGCAGTAACAGTTGCAGCAGCAGTAGCAGTATTAGTAGCAGTAGCAGTAGCAGTAGCTGCAGCAGCAGTAGCAGCAGTAGTAGCAGTAGCAGTAGCAGTAGTAGCAGCAGTAGCACTAGGAGTAGTAGTAGTAGCAGCAGCAACAATAGTAGCAGCAGTAGTAGCAGTAACAGTAGCAGTAGCAGTAGCAGTAGCAGCAGCATTAGCAGTAGCAGTAAGAGCAGTAGCAGTAGTAGTCGCAGTAGCAGTAGTAGCAGTAGCAGTAGTAGCAGCAGCAGTAGTAGCAGCAGCAGTAGTAACAACAGCAGTAGTAGAAGCAGGAGTAGCAGCAGCAGGAGCAGCAGCAGTAGCAGTAGCAGCAAGAGCACTAGCAGTAACATCAGCAGTAGCAGTAGCAGCAAGAGCACTAGCAGTAGTAGTAGCACTAGCAGTAGCAGTCGCAGCAGTAGCATTAGTAGTAGTAGCAGTAGTAGTGGCAGTAGCACCTGCAGTAGCAGTAACAGTTGCAGTAGCAGTAGCAGTCGCAGTAGCAGTAGCAGTCGCAGTGGCAGTAACAGCAGCAGCAGTAGCAACAGCAGTAGCAGTGGCAGTAGCAACAACGTAGCAGCAGCAGCAGCAGTAGGAGCAGTAGCAGTAGTAGTAGAAGTAGCAGTAGCAATAGCGGCAGCAGCAGCACTCGTAGCAGTAGTAGTAGTAGTAGTAGCAGTAGCAGCAGCAGCAGCAGCAGCAGTAGTAGCAGTAGCATTAGCAGTATCAGGAGCAGCAGTAGTAGTAGCAGTAGCAGTAGCCGCAGGAGCAGTAGTAGTAGTAGCAGTAGCAGCAGCAGCAGCAGTAGCTGCAGTAGCAGCAACACCAGTAGCAGTAGCAGTAACAGTAGCAGTAGCAGTAGGAGTTGCAGTAGCAGTAGCAGTAGCAGTAGTAGTAGTAGCAATAGTAGTAATAGCGGCAGTAGCAGTAGCAGTAGCAGCAGCAGCAGCAGTAGCAGTAGTAGTAGCAGTAAGAGCAATAGCAGTAGCAGTAGCAGTATCAGGAGCAGCAGTAGCAGCAGCAGCAGCAGTAGTCGCAGTAGCAGCAGCACCAGTAGCAGCAACACCAGTAGCAGTAGCAGTAACAGTAGCAGTAGCAGTAGGAGTTGCAGTAGCAGTAGAAGTAGCAGTAGTAGTAGTAGCAATAGTAGTAGTAGCAGCATTAGTAACAACAACAGTAGTAGCAGCAGGAGT
The DNA here is from genome assembly GCA_963853835.1 of Calendula officinalis. Taxonomy (NCBI): domain Eukaryota; kingdom Viridiplantae; phylum Streptophyta; class Magnoliopsida; order Asterales; family Asteraceae; genus Calendula; species Calendula officinalis. The sequence continues at coordinate 83,426,085 of OY970825.1, read as the reverse complement.
AGCAGCAGTAGCAGTAGCAGCAGCACTAACAGCAGCAGCACTAGCAGTAGGAGTAGCAGTAGGAGTAGCAGAAGCAGTAGCAACGGTAGCAGTAGCAGTAGCAGCAGCAGCAGTAGCAGTAGCAGCAGTAGCAGTAGCAGCAGCAGCAGTAGTAGCAGTAGTAGTAGTAGCAGTAGCAGTAGCAGTAGTAGTGGCAGTAGCACCTGCAGCAGCAGTAACAGTTGCAGTAGCAGTAGCAGTAGCAGTAGGAGTAGCAGTCGCAGTGGCAGTAACAGCAGCAGCAGCAGTAGCAACAACAGTAGCAGAAACAGTAGTAGCAGCAGTAGTAGTAGCACTAGTTACAGCAGCAGCAACAGTAACAGCAGCAGTAGCAGTAGCAGCAAGAGCAGTAGCAGTAGCAGTAGCAGTCACAGCAGTAACATTAGTAGTAGTAGCAGTAGTAGTGGCAGTAGCACCTGCAGCAGCAGTAACAGTTGCAGTAGCAGTAGCAGTCGCAGTAGCAGTCGCAGTGGCAGTAACAGCAGCAGCAGTAGCAACAGCAGTAGCAGTGGCAGTAGCAACAACGTAGCAGCAGTAGCAGTAGCAGCAGTAGCAGTAGTAGTAGAAATAGCAATAGCGGCAGCAGCAGCAGTAGTAGGAGTAGTAGTAGTAGTAGTAGCAGTAGCAGTAGCAACACCAGTAGCAGTAGCAGCAGTAGTAGTAGCAGTAGCAGCAGCAGCAGCAGTAGTAGCAGTAGCAGTACAAGTAGCAGTAGCATTAGCAGTATCAGGAGCAGCAGTAGTAGTAGCAGTAGCAGTAGCCGCAGGAGCAGTAGTAGCAGCAGCAGTAGCAGCAGCAGCAGTAGCTGTAGTAGCAGCAACACCAGTACCAGTAGCAGTAGGAGTTGCAGTAGCAGTAGCAGTAGTAGTAGTAGTAGTAGCAATAGTAGTAATAGCGGCAGTAGCAGTAGCAGCAGCAGCAGCAGTAGCAGTAGTAGTAGCAGTAAGAGCAATAGCAGTAACAGTATCAGGAGCAGCAGTAGCAGTAGCAGTAGTAGTAGCAGTAGCAGCAGCAGCAGCAGCAGTAGTCGCAGTAGCAGCAGCACCAGTAGCAGCAACACCAGTAGCAGTAGCAGTAACAGTAGCAGTAGCAGTAGGAGTTGCAGTAGCAGTAGCAGTAGCAGTAGTAGTAGTAGCAATAGTAGTAGTAGCAGCAGTAGTAACAACAACAGTAGTAGCAGCAGGAGAAGCAGCAGTAGCAGTAGCAGCAGCACTAACAGCAGCAGCACTAGCAGTAGGAGTAGCAGTAGGAGTAGCAGAAGCAGTAGCAGCAGTATCAGTAGCAGCAGTAGTAGTAGCAGTAGCAGCAGTAGCAGTAGCTGTAGCAGTAGTAGCAAGACAAGCAACAGCACTAGCAGTAGCAGCAGTAGTAGTAGCAGTAGCAGTAGCAGTAGCAGTAGCAGTAGCAATAGTTGCAGTAGCAGCAGCAGCAGTAGCAGCAGTAGCAGTAGCAGTAGTAGTGGCAGTAGCACCTGCAGTAGCAGTAACAGCAGCAGTAGCAGTAGCAGCAAGAGCACTAGCAGTAAGAGAGCAGTAGCAGTAGCAGTATCAGGAGCAGTAGCTGTAGCAGTAGCAGTAAGAGCAGTAGTAGTAGCTGTAAGAGCAGTAACAATACAAGTCTCAGGAGCAGTAGCAGTAGCAGGAGCAGCAGTAGCAGTAGCAGTTGTAGTAGCACTAGCAGTAGGAGTAGTAGTAGTAGCAGTAGCAGTAGTAGTAGTAGTAGCAGCAGTAATAGTAGCAGCAGTAGTAACAACAACAATAGTAGCAGCAGGAGTAGCAGCAGTAGCAGTAGCAGCAGCACTAACAGCAGCAGCACAAGCAGTAGGAGTAGCAGAAGCAGTAGCAGCAGTAGCAGTAGCAGTAGCAGCAGTAGCAGTAGCAGTAGCAGCAGTAGTAGTAGCAGTAGCAGTAGTAGCAAGACAAGCAGCAGCACTAGCAGTAGCAGCAGTAGTAGTAGCAGTAGCAGTAGCAGTAGCAGTAGCAGTAGCAATAGTTGCAGTAGCAGCAGCAGTAGCAGTAGAAGCAGCAGTAGCAATAGCAGTAGCAGTAGCAGTAGCAGCAGTAGCAGTAGCAGTTGTAGTGGCAGTAGCACATGCAGTAGCAGTAGTAGCAGCAGTAGCACTAGGAGTAGTAGTAGTAGCAACAACAATAGTAGCAGCAGTAGTAGCAGTAACAGTAGCAGTAGCAGTAGCAGCAGCAGTAGCACTAGGAGTAGTAGTAGTAGCAGCAACAATAGTAGCAGCAGTAGCAGTAGCAGTAGCAGTAGCAATAGTTGCAGTAGCAGCAGCAGCAGTAGCAGTAGCAGTAGCAGTAGCAGTAGCAATAGTTGCAGTAGCAGCAGCAGTAGTAGCAATAGCAGTAGCAGTAGCAGCAGTAGCAGTAGCAGTAGTAGTGGCAGTAGCACCTGCAGTAGCAGTAACAGTAGCAGTAGCAGTAGCAGTAGTAGCAGCAGTAGCACTAGGAGTAGTAGTAGTAGCAGCAACAATAGTAGCAGCAGTAGTAGCAGTAACAGTAGCAGTAGCAGTAGCAGCAGCAGTAACAGTAGCACCTGCAGTAGCAGTAACAGCAGCAGTAGCAGTAGCAGCAAGAGCACTAGCAGTAAGAGAGCAGTAGCAGTAGCAGTATCAGGAGCAGTAGCTGTAGCAGTAGCAGTAAGAGCAGTAGTAGTAGCTGTAAGAGCAGTAACAATACAAGTCTCAGGAGCAGTAGCAGTAGCAGGAGCAGCAGTAGCAGTAGCAGTTGTAGTAGCACTAGCAGTAGGAGTAGTAGTAGTAGCAGTAGCAGTAGTAGTAGTAGTAGCAGCAGTAATAGTAGCAGCAGTAGTAACAACAACAATAGTAGCAGCAGGAGTAGCAGCAGTAGCAGTAGCAGCAGCACTAACAGCAGCAGCACAAGCAGTAGGAGTAGCAGAAGCAGTAGCAGCAGTAGCAGTAGCAGTAGCAGCAGTAGCAGTAGCAGTAGCAGCAGTAGTAGTAGCAGTAGCAGTAGTAGCAAGACAAGCAGCAGCACTAGCAGTAGCAGCAGTAGTAGTAGCAGTAGCAGTAGCAGTAGCAGTAGCAGTAGCAATAGTTGCAGTAGCAGCAGCAGTAGCAGTAGAAGCAGCAGTAGCAATAGCAGTAGCAGTAGCAGTAGCAGCAGTAGCAGTAGCAGTAGTAGTGGCAGTAGCACATGCAGTAGCAGTAGTAGCAGCAGTAGCACTAGGAGTAGTAGTAGTAGCAACAACAATAGTAGCAGCAGTAGTAGCAGTAACAGTAGCAGTAGCAGTAGCAGCAGCAGTAGCACTAGGAGTAGTAGTAGTAGCAGCAACAATAGTAGCAGCAGTAGCAGTAGCAGTAGCAGTAGCAATAGTTGCAGTAGCAGCAGCAGCAGTAGCAGTAGCAGTAGTAGCAGCAGTAGCAATAGTTGCAAGACAAGCAGCAGCACTAGCAGTAGCAGCAGTAGTAGTAGAAGTAGCAGTAGCAGTAGCATAGGGGTGTGTTCGGTTCCGGAACCGGACCGAACCGGACCGGAACCGGTAAACCCGGGTGCCCAAAAAAACCAAATTTAAAGACCGGAAACCGGACCGGTAAAACCGGTTCCGGTCCCGGTTCGGTTGCGGTTCGGGTCGGTCTACAACCGGGTTTAGAACCGATAAACCCGACTAGTTTTTTGTGGATTTTTTCTGCTGTTTTTTCCTTTGATTTTTTCCTGCAATTCTTTGCTGCCTGCAATTATATTCGCTGATATGTATATAAATTCGATATACAAAAATCATATATACTATATAGTTAACAGAAATCATATATATATACACATGAAACGTGATACTGATATATATTTAAACTCAAGATACAAAAAAAAACAAACAGAATCAATCGTGATATAGACGAGCATATACTGATATACAAAATCGAGATACAATGAATTGCTTTCTTAAATCGTATTTGTGCATTTCTTGGAAGAAAAGAAAAATGCATACGAACCAGACCAAGAATTGATATCGACGGCTTTGGAATAGACAGAATATACCCTACAAAAAAGTCTTTTAATATACCGGTTCTAAACCCGGTTTAACCGGAACCGAACCGGCCCGGGACCGGTAAACCCGGTTTGCTGTTTTTGGTAAGATATAAGAACCGGAAACCGGACCGCTTAAGCCGGTTCCGGTTCGGTTCGGTGCCGGTTCCGGTTCGGTGCCGGTTCGGTTCCGGTTTTTTGGTTTTGGTGCACATCCCTACAGTAGCAGTAGCAATAGTTGCAGTAGCAGCAGCAGTAGTAGTAGCAGCAGTAGCAGTAGTAGCAAGCCAAGAAGCAGCACTAGCAGTAGCAGTAGTAGTAGTAGCAGTAGCAGTAGCAGTAGCAATAGTTGCAGTAGCAGCAGCAGCAGTAGTAGAAGCAGCAGTAGCAATAGCAGTAGCAGTAGCAGCAGTAGCAGTAGCAGTAGTAGTGGCAGTAGCACCTGCAGTAGCAGTAACAGTTGCAGTAGCAGTAGCAGTAGTAGTAGCAGTAGTAGTAGCTGCAGCAGCAGTAGCAGCAGCAGTAGCAGCAGTAGTAGCAGTAGCAGTTGCAGTAGTAGCAGCAGTAGCACTAGGAGTAGTAGTAGTAGTAGCAGCAACAATAGTAGCAGCAGTAGTAGCAGTAACAGTAGCAGTAGCAGTAGCAGCAGCATTAGCAGTAGCAGTTAGAGCAGTAGCAGTAGTAGCAGTAGCAGTAGTAGCAGCAGCAGTAGTAGCAGCAGCAGTAGTAACAACAGAAGTAGTAGCAGCAGGAGTAGCAGCAGCAGTAGCAGTAGCAGCAAGAGCACTAGCAGTAACATCAGCAGTAGCAATAGCAGCAAGAGCACTAGCAGTAGTAGTAGCACTAGCAGTAGCAGTCATAGCAGTAGCAGTAGTAGTAGCAGTAGTAGTGGCAGTAGCACCTGCAGCAGCAGTAACAGTTGCAGTAGCAGTAGCAGTAGCAGTCGCAGTAGCAGTAGCAGTCGCAGTGGCAGTAACAGCAGCAGCAGTAGCAACAACAGTAGCAGTGGCAGTAGCAACAACGTAGCAGCAGCAGCAGTAGCAGTAGCAGCAGTAGCAGTAGTAGTAGAAGTACAGTAGCAATAGCGGCAGCAGCAGCAGTAGTAGCAGTAGTAGTAGTAGTAGCAGTAGCAGTAGCAACACCTGTAGCAGTAGCAGCAGTAGTAGTAGCAGTAGCAGCAGCAGCAGCAGTAGTAGCAGTAGCAGTACAAGTAGCAGTAGCATTAGCAGTATCAGGAGCAGCAGTAGTAGTAGCAGTAGCAGTAGCCGCAGGAGCAGTAGTAGCAGCAGCAGTAGCAGCAGCAGCAGTAGCTGCAGTAGCAGCAACACCAGTAGCAGTAGCAGTAACAGTAGCAGTAGCAGTAGCAGTAGGAGTTGCAGTAGCAGTAGCAGTAGCAGTAGTAGTAGTAGCAATAGTAGTAATAGCGGCAGTAGCAGTAGCAGTAGCAGCAGCAGTAGCAGTAGTAGTAGCAGTAAGAGCAATAGCAGTAGCAGTAGCAGTATCAGGAGCAGCAGTAGCAGTAGCAGTAGCAGCAGTAGCAGTAGCAGTAGCAGCAGCAGCAGTAGCAGCAGCAGCAGTAGTCGCAGTAGCAGCAGCACCAGTAGAAGCAACACCAGTAGCAGTAACAGTAGCAGTAGCAGTAGCAGTAGCAGTAGCAGTGACAGTAGCAGTAGTAGTAGTAGTAGCAATAGTAGTAGTAGCAGCAGTAGTAACAACAACAGTAGCAGCAGCAGGAGTAGCAGCAGTAGCAGTAGCAGCAGCACTAACAGCAGCAGCACTAGCAGTAGGAGTAGCAGTAGGAGTAGCAGAAGCAGTAGCAGCAGTAGCAGTAGCAGTAGCAGCAGTAGTAGTAGCAGTAGCAGCAGTAGCAGTAGCTGTAGCAGTAGTAGCAAGACAAGCAGCAGCACTAGCAGTAGCAGTAGCAGTAGCAATAGTTGCAGTAGCAGCAGCAGCAGCAGTAGCAATAGCAGTAGCAGTAGCAGTAGCTGCAGCAGCAGTAGCATCAGTAGTAGCAGTAGCAGTAGCAGTAGTAGCAGCAGTAGCACTAGGAGTAGTAGTAGTAGCAGCAACAATAGTAGCAGCAGTAGTAGCAGTAACAGTAGCAGTAGCAGCAGCATTAGCAGTAGCAGTAAGAGCAGTAGCAGTAGTAGTCGCAGTAGCAGTAGTAGCAGTAGCAGTAGTAGCAGCAGCAGTAGTAGCAGCAGCAGTAGTAACAACAGCAGTAGTAGCAGCAGGAGTAGCAGCAGCAGGAGCAGCAGCAGTAGCAGTAGCAGCAAGAGCACTAGCAGTAACATCAGCAGTAGCAGTAGCAGTAGCAGCAAGAGCACTAGCAGTAGTAGTAGCACTAGCAGTAGCAGTCGCAGCAGTAGCAGTAGTAGTAGTAGCAATAGTAGTGGCAGTAGCACCTGCAGCAGCAGTAACAGTTGCAGTAGCAGTAGCAATAGCAGTCGCAGTAGCAGTAGCAGTCGCAGTGGCAGTAACAGCAGCAGCAGTAGCAACAGCAGTAGCAGTGGCAGTAGCAACAACGTAGCAGCAGCAGCAGTAGCAGTAGTAGTAGAAGTAGCAGTAGCAATAGTGGCAGCAGCAGCAGTAGTAGCAGTAGTAGTAGTAGTAGCAGTAGTAGTAGTAGTAGCAGTAGCAGTAGCAACACCAGTAGCAGTAGCAGCAGTAGTAGTAGCAGCAGCAGCAGTAGTAGCAGTAGCAGTACAAGTAGCAGTAGCAATAGCAGTATCAGGAGCAGCAGTAGTAGTAGCAGTAGCAGTAGCCGCAGGAGCAGTAGTAGCAGCAGCAGTAGCAGCAGCAGCAGCAGTAGCTGCAGTAGCAGCAACTCCAGTAGCAGTAGCAGTAACAGTACCAGTAGCAGTAGCAGTAGGAGTTGCAGTAGCAGTAGCAGTAGTAGTAGTAGCAATAGTAGTAATAGCGGCAGTACCAGTAACAGTAGCAGCAGCAACAGCAGTAGAAGTAGTAGTAGCAATAAGAGCAATAGCAGTAGCAGTAGCAGTAGCAGTATCAGGAGCAGCAGTAACAGTAGCAGTAGTAGTATCAGTAGCAGTAGCAGCAGCGGCAGCAGTAGTCGCAGTAGCAGCAGCACCAGTAGCAACAACACCAGTAGCAGTAGCAGTAACAGTAGCAGTAGCAGTAGGAGTTGCAGTAGCAGTAGCAGTAGCAGTAGTAGTAGCAATAGTAGTAGTAGCAGCAGTAGTAACAACAACAGTAGTAGCAGTAGGAGTAGCAGCAGTAGCAGTAGTAGCAGCACTATCAGCAGCAGCACTAGCAGTAGGAGTAGCAGTAGGAGTAGCAGAAGCAGTAGCAGCAGTAGCAGTAGCAGCAGTAGCAGTAGCAGTAGCAGCAGTAGCAGTAGTTGTAGCAGTAGTAGCAAGACAAGCAGCAGCACTAGCAGTAGCAGCAGTAGTAGTAGCAGTAGCAGTAGCAGTAGCAGTAGCAATAGTCGCAGTAACAGCAGCATCAGCAGTAGAAGCAGCAGTAGCAATAGCAGTAGCAGTAGCAGCAGTAGCGGTAGCATTAGTAGTGGCAGTAGCACCTGCAGTAGCAGTAACAGTTGCAGTAGCAGTAGCAGTAGTAGTAGCAGTAGCAGTAGCAGTAGCAGTAGCTGCAGCAGCAGTAGCAGCAGTAGTAGCAGTAGCAGTAGCAGTAGTAGCAGCAGTAGCACTAGGAGTAGTAGTAGTAGCAGTAACAATAGTAGCAGCAGTAGTAGCAGTAACAGTAGCAGTAGCAGTAGCAGCAGCATTAGCAGTAGCAGTAAGAGCAGTAGCAGTAGTAGTCGCAGTAGCAGTAGTAGCAGTAGCAGTAGTAGCAGCAGCAGTAGTAGCAGCAGCAGTAGTAACAACAGCAGTAGTAGCAGCAGGAGTAGCAGCAGCAGGAGCAGCAGCAGTAGCAGTAGCAGCAAGAGCACTAGCAGTAACATCAGCAGTAGCACTAGCAGCAAGAGCACTAGCAGTAGTAGTAGCACTAGCAGTAGCAGTCGCAGCAGTAGCAGTAGTTGTAGTAGCAGTAGTAGTGGCAGTAGCACCTGCAGCAGCAGTAACAGTTGCAGTAGTAGTACCAGCAGCATTAGCAACAGCAGTAGCAGTGGCAGTAGCAACAACATAGCAGCAGCAGCAGTAGCAGTAGTAGTAGAAGTAGCAGTAGCAATAGCGGCAGCATCAGCAGTAGTAGCAGTAGTAGTAGTAGTAGCAGTAGCAGTAGCAACACCAGTAGCAGTAGCAGCAGTAGTAGTAGCAGTAGCAGCAGCAGCAGCAGTAGTAGCAGTAGCAGTACAAGTAGCAGTAGCATTAGCAGTATCAGGAGCAGCAGTAGTAGCAGTAGCAGTAGCCGCAGGAGCAGTAGTAGCAGCAGCAGTAGCAGCATCAGCAGCAGTAGCTGCAGTAGCAGCAACACCAGTAGCAGTAGCAGTAACAGTAGCAGTAGCAGTAGGAGTTGCAGTAGCAGTAGCAGTAGCAGTAGTAGTAGTAGCATTAGTAGTAATAGCGGCGGTAGCAGTAGCAGTAGCAGCAGCAGCAGCAGCAGTAGCAGTAGTAGTAGCAGTAAGAGCAATAGCAGTAGCAGTAGCAGTATCAGGAGCAGCAGTAGCAGTAGTAGTAGCAGTAGCAGTAGCAGCAGCAGCAGCAGCAGTAGTCGCAGTAGCAGCAGCACCAGTAGCAGCAACACCAGTAGCAGTAGCAGTAACAGTAGCAGTAGCAGTAAGAGTTGCAGTAGCAGTAGCAGTAGCAGTAGCAGTAGTAGTAGTAGCAATAGTAGTAATAGCGGCAGTAGCAGTAGCAGTAACAGCAGCAGCAGCAGTAGCAGTAGTAGTAGCAGTAAGAGCAATAGCAGTGGCAGTAGCAGTCGCAGTAGCAGTAGCAGTCGCAGTAGCAGTAGTAGTCGCAGTAGCAGGCGTAGCAGGCGTAGCAGTGGCAGTCGAAGTAGCAGTAGCGGCGCAGTAGCAGTCGCAGTGTCAGCAGTGGCAGTAGCAGTAGCAGTTTGAGTAGCAGTATCAGTAGCAGTCGCAGTAGCAGTAGCAGTAGCAGTCGCAATGGCAGTAGCAGGCGTAGCAGAAGTAGTGGCAGTCGCAATCGCAGTAGCAGTAGCAATCACAGAAACAGTAGCAGTAGCAGCAGTAGAGTAGCAGTATCATAGAAGTAGTAGTAGCAGTAGCAGTAGCAGTAGAGTAGCAGTATCAGTAGCATTAGCAGTCGCAGTAGCAGTCGCAGTGGCAGTCGCAGTGGCAGTCGCAGTGGCAGTAGCAGTGGCAGTAGAGTAGCAGTAGCAGTAGCAGTCGCAGTGGCAGTAGCAGGCATAGCAGTAGAAGTGGCAGTCGCAGTAGCAGTAGCGGCGCAGTAGCAATCGTAGTAGCAGTCGCAGTGTCAGTAGCAGTGGCAGTAGCAGTGGCAGTAGCAGTACCAGTACCAGTAGCAGTATCAGTAGCAGTAGCAGTCTCAGTAGCAGTCGCAATAGCATTAGCAGTCGCAGTAGCAGTCACAGTGGCAGTCGCAGTGGCAGTAGCAGTTGCAGTCGCAGTAGCAGTAGCAGGAGCAGTAGCAGTAGTATTAGCAGCAGCAGTAACAGCAGTATTAGCAGCAGCAGCAGCAGTAGAAGTATCAGTAGCAGCAGCAGTAGCAGCAGCAGCAGTAGAGTAGCAGTATCAGTAGCAGTAGCAGTAACAGTCGCAGTAGCAGTCGCAGTGGCAGTCGCAATGGCAGTAGCAGTGGCAGTAGAGTAGCAGTAGCAGTCGCAGTAGCAGGCGTAGCAGTAGCAGTGGCAGTGGCAATAGCAGTAGCGGCCCAGTAGCAATCGCAGTAGCAGTCGCAGTAGAAGTGGCAGTAGAGTAGCAATATCAATAGCAGTAGCAGTCGAGGTAGCAGTAGCAGTAGCAGTAGCAGTGGCAGTAGCAGGCGTAGCAGTAGCAGTGGCAGTCACGATCACAGTAGCAGTAGCGGCGCAGTAGCAATCGCCGTAGCAGTAGCGGCGCAGTAGCAATAGCAGTAGCAGTGGCAGTGGCAGTAGCAGTAGTAGCAGCAGTAGCAACAGTATTAGCTGCAGTAGGAGCAGCAGTAGAAGCAGCAGTAGCAGTAGCAGTAGCAGTAGCAGTCGCAGTAGCAGTAGCAATCGCAGTGGCAGTGGCAGTAGCAGTCGCAGTAGCAGTAGCAGTGGCAGTCGCAGTCGCAGTAGCAGTGGCAGTAGCAGGCGTAGCAGTAGCAGTGGCAGTCGCAGTAGCGGCGCAGTAGTAGTCGCAGTGTCAGCAGTGGCAGTAGCAGTGGCAGTAGAGTGGCAGTATCAGTAGCAGTAGCAGTCGCAGTAGCAGTCGCAATAGCAGTAGCAGTCGCAGTGGCAGTAGCAGGCGTAGCAGAAGCAGTGGCAGTCGCAATCACAGTAGCAGTAGCGGCGCAGTAGCAATCGCAGTAGCAGGGGCAATAGCAGTAGCAGTAGCAGCAGTAGTAGCAGCAGTATTAGCAGCAGTAGTAGCAGCAGTAGCAGTAGCAGCAGCAGCAGTAGCAGTTGTAGCAGCAGCAGCAGTAGCAGCAGCAGTAGCAGTGGTAGTCGAAGTGGCAGTAGCAGTCGCAGTGCGGTAGCAGTCGCAGTAGCATTAGCGGTAGCAGTAGCAGTAGCAGTGTGGTAGTGGCAGTAGCAGTAGCAGTACCAGTAGCAGTAGAGTAGCAGTATCAGCAGCAGTAGCAGTCGCAGTCGCAGTAGCAGTAGCAGACGCAGGAGCAGTCACAGTGGCATTCGCAGTGGCAGTAGCAGCGGCAGTGGCAGTAGCAGCAGTAGCAGTAGCAGTTACAGTCGCAGTCGCAGTAGCAGTAGTAGTAGCGGCGCAGTAGCACTCGCAGTAGCCGTAGCAGTAGTAGTGGCAGTAGCAGTAGCAGTAGCATCAGCAATAGCAGCAGTATTAGCAGCAGCAGTAGCAGCAGCAGCAGTAGCAGTAGCAGTACCAGTAGCAGTCGCAGTAGCAGTCGCACTAGCAATCGCAGTAGCAGTAGCAATAGCATTAGCTGTAGCTGTAGTAGTCGTAGTAGCAGTAGCAGTCGTAGTGGCAGTGGCAGTAGCAGTGGCAGTAGCAGTAGAAGTGGCAGTAGCAGCCGTAGCAGTATCAGTAGAGTAGCAGTATCAGTAGCAGTAGCAGTCACAGTAGCAGTCGCAGTTGCAGTCGCAGTGGCAGTAGCGGTGGCAGTAGAGTAGCAGTATCAGTAGCAGTAGCAGTCGCAGTAGAAGTCGCAGTAGCAGTGGCAGTAGCAGTCGCAGTAGCAGTAGCAGTAGCAGTCGCAGTGGCAGTAGCAGTCGCAGTAGCAGTGGCAGTAGCGGTTGCAATAGCAGCCGCAGTAGCAGTGGCAGTCGCAGCCGTAGCCGTAGCAGTAGCAGTAGCAGTAGAGTAGCAGCAGCAGTAGCAGCAGCAGTAGAAGTAGCTGTAGCAATAGCAATAGCAATAGCAGTAGCAGTAGCAGTCGCAGTAGCGATAGGTGTAGCAGTAGCAGTAGATTAGCAGTAGAAGTAGCAGTAGCAGTAGCAATAGCAGTAGCAGTAACAGTAGTAGTGGCAGTAGCACATGCATGAGCAGTAACAGTTGAAGTAGCAGTAGCAGTAGTAGTAGCAGTAGCAGTAGCAGTAGCAGTAGCAGTAGCAGTAGTAGCAGCAGTAGCACTAGGAGTAGTAGTAGTAGCAGCAACAATAGTAGCAGCAGTAGTAGCTGTAACAGTAGCAGTAGCAGTAGCAGCAGCATTAGCAGTAGCAGTAAGAGCAGTAGCAGTAGTAGTCGCAGTAGCAGTAGTAGCAGTAGCAGTAGTAGCAGCAGCAGTAGTAGCAGCAGCAGTAGTAACAACAGCAGTAGTAGCAGCAGCAGGACCAGCAGCAGTAGCAGTAGCAGCAAGAGCACTAGCAGTAACATCAGCAGTAGCAGTAGCAGCAAGAGCACGAGCAGTAGTAGTAGCACTAGCAGTAGCAGTCGCAGCAGTAGCATTAGTAGTAGTAGCAGTAGTAGTGGCAGTAGCACCTGCAGCAGCAGTAACAGTTGCTGTAGCAGTAGTAGTAGCAGTAGCAGTAGCAGTAGCAGTCGCAGTGGCAGTAACAGCAGCAGCAGTAGCAACAGCAGTAGCAGTGGCAGTAGCAACAACGTAGCAGCAGCAGCAGCAGTAGCAGCAGTAGCAGTAGTAGTAGAAGTAGAAGTAGCAATAGCGGCAGCAGCAGCAGTAGTAGCAGCAGTAGTAGTAGTAGCAGTAGCAGTAGCAACACCAGTAGCAGTAGCAGCAGTAGTAGTAGCAGTAGCAGCAGCAGCAGTAGTAGCAGTAGCATTAGCAGTATCAGGAGCAGCAGTAGTAGTAGCAGTAGCAGTAGCCGCAGGAGCAGTAGTAGTAGCAGCAGTAGCAGCAGCAGCAGCAGTAGCTGCAGTAGCATCAACACCAGTAGCAGTAGCAGTAACAGTAACAGTAGCAGTAGGAGTTGCAGTAGCAGTAGCAGTAGTAGTAGTAGCAATAGTAGTAATAGCGGCAGTAGCAGTAGCAGTAGCAGCAGCAGCAGCAGTAGCAGTAGTAGTAGCAGTAAGAGCAATAGCAGTAGCAGTAGCAGTATCAGGAGCAGCAGTAGCAGTAGCAGTAGCAGTAGTAGTAGCAGTAGCAGTAGCAGCAGCAGCAGTAGCAGCAGCAGTAGTCACAGTAGCAGCAGCACCAGTAGCAGCAACAGCAGTAGCAGTAACAGTAGCAGTAGCAGTAGGAGTTGTAGTAGCAGTAGCAGTATCAGTAGTAGTAGTAGTAGTAGTAGTAGTAGTAGCAATAGTAGTAGTAGCAGCAGTAGTAACAACAACAGTAGTAGCAGCAGGAGTAGTAGCAGTAGCAGCAGCACTAACAGCAGCAGCACTAGCAGTAGGAGTAGCAGTAGGAGTAGCAGAAGCAGTAGTAGCAGTAGCAGTAGCAGTAGCAGCAGTAGCAGTAGCAGTAGCAGCAGTAGCAGTAGCAGTAGTAGCAAGACAAGCAGCAGCACTAGCAGTAGCAGCAGTAGTAGTAGCAGTAGCAGTAGCAGTAGCAGTAGTAGTGGCAGTAGCACCTGCAGCAGCAGTAACAGTTGCAGTAGCAGTAGCAGTAGCAGTAGCAGTAGCAGTAGCAGTAGCAGTAGCAGTAGCAGTAGGAGTAGCAGTCGCAGTGGCAGTAACAGCAGCAGCAGCAGTAGCAACAGCAGTAGCAGAAACAGTAGTAGCAGCGGTAGTAGTAGCACTAGTTACAGGAGCAGCAACAGTAACAGCAGCAGTAGCAGTAGCAGCAAGAGCAGTAGCAGTAGCAGTAGCAGTAATAGCAGTAGCAGTAAGAGCACTAGTTGTACTAGTCTCAGGAGCAGTGGCAGTATCAGGAGCAGCAGTAGCAGTAGCAGTAGCAGTTGTAGCAGTAGCAGTATCAGGAGCAGTAGCAGCAGCAGTAGTAGTAGTAACAGTAGCAGTTGTAGCAGTAGCAGTATCAGGAGCAGTAGCAGTAGCAGTAGCAGTATCAGTAGCAGTAGCATTAGCAGTAGTAGCAGTAAGAGCAGGAGCAGTAGTAGTAAGAGCGGTAGCAGTAGCCGTATCAGGAGCAGTAGCAGTAGCAGTATCAGGAGCAAGAGTAGTAGCAGTATCAGTAGTAGCAAGAGCAGCAGCAGTAGCAGCAGCAGTAGCAGCAAGATCAGTAGCAGTAGCAGTAACAGAGCAGTAGCAGTAGCAGTAGCAGTAGGAGTAGCAGTAGTAGTGTCAGTAGCAGTAGTAGTAGCAGTAGCACTAGTAGTGGAAGTAGCAGTAGCAGTAGCAGTAGCTGCAGGAGCAGCAGTAGTAGTAGTAGTAGTAGCAGTAGCAGTAGCAGTAGCAGTAGCAGTAGCAGTAGCTGTAGTAGTGGTAGCAGTAACAGTAGCTGCAGCAGCATTAGCAGCTGCAGCAGTAGCAGTAGCAGCAGTAGCCGTAGTAGTAGCAGTAGCAGTAGCAGTAGATGCAGTAGCAGCAGTAGTAGCAGTAGCACTAGCAGTAGCAGTAGCAGCAGTAGCAGTAGCAGTATCAGTAGCAGTAGCAATAGCAGTAGTAGTGGCAGTAGCACCTGCAGCAGCAGTAACAGTTGCAGTAGCAGTAGCAGTCGCAGTAGCAGTAGGAGTAGCAGTCGCAGTGGCAGTAACAGCAGCAGCAGTAGAAATAGCAGTAGCAGTGGGAGTAGCAGCACAGTAGCAACAGCAGTAGCAGCAGCAGCAGTAGTAGCAATAGCAGTAGCAGTAGCAGTAGTAGTGGCAGTAGCAGTAGCAATAGAGGCAGCAGCAGCAGCAGTAGTAGCAGTAGTAGTAGTAGTAGCAGTAGCAATAGCAGCACCAGTAGCAGTAGCAGTAGCGGTAGCAGCTGCAGCAGCAGTAGTAGCAGTAGCAGTACCAGTACCAGTAGCAGCAGTAGCAGTAGCAGTAGTAGTAGCGGTAGCAGTAGTAGTAGCAGTATTAAGAGCAGTAGCAGTATCAGGAGCAGTAGTAGTAGCAGTAGCAGTAACAGTAGTAGCAGCAGTAGTAGTAGCACTAGTTACAAATGCAGCAACAGTAACAGCAGCAGTAGTAGTAGCAGTAGGAGCAAGAGCAGTAGCAGTAGCAGTAATAGCAGTAGCAGTAAGAGCAGTAGTTGTACCAGTCTCAGGAGCAGTAGCAGTATCAGTAGCAGTAGCAGTAGCAGTATCAGGAGCAGCAGTAGCAGTAGGAGTAGTAGTAGCAGTATCAGGAGCAGCAGTAGCAGTAGCAGTAGTAGTAGCAGTAGCAGTATCAGGAGCAGTAGCAGCAGCAGCAGTAGCAGTAGCAGTAGTAGCAGTAGCAGTTGTAGCAGTAGCAGTATCAGGAGCAGTAGCAGTAGTAGTAGCAGTAGCAGTTGTAGCAGTAGCAGTATCAGGAGTAGTAGCAGTAGCAGTAGTAGCAGTAGCAGTTGTAGCAGTAGCAGTATTAGGAGCAGTAGCAGTAGTAGCAGTAGCAGTAGCAGTTGTAGCAGTAACAGTATCAGGAGCAGTTGCAGTAGCAGTAGCAGTTGTAGCAGTAGCAGTATCAGGAGCAGTAGCAGTATCAGTAGCAGTATCAGTAGCAGTAGCATTAGCAGTAGTAGCAGTAAGAGCAGTAGCAGTAGTAGTAAGAGCGGTAGCAGTAGCAGTATCAGTATCAGGAGCAGTAGCAGTAGTAGTATCAGGAGCAGGAGTAGTAGCAGTATCAGTAGTAGCAAGAGCAGCAGCAGTAGCAGCAAGGTCAGTAGCAGTAGCAGTAAGAGAGCAGTAGCAGTAGTAGTAGCAGTAACAGTAGTAGTGGCAGTAGCAGTAGCAGTAGCAGCAGCAGTAGCAGCAGTAGTAGTAGTAGTAGCAGTAGCAGTATCAATAGCAGTAGCAGTAGCAGTAGTAGTAGCAGCAGTAGTAACAACAGCAGTAGTAGCAGCAGGAGTAGCAGCAGCAGCAACAGTAGCAGTAGCAGTAGCAGTAGGAGTAGCAGCAGCAGTAGCAGTAGCAGCAGCAGCAGTAGCAGTAGCAGTAGCAGCAGCAGCAGTAGCAGTAGCAGTAGCAGCAGTAGCAGTAGTAGTAGCAGTAGCAGTAGCAGTAGTAGCAGGACTAGCAGCAGCACTAGCAATAGCAGCAGTAGCAGTAGCAGTAGCAGTAGCAGCAGTAGCAGTAGCAGTAGCAGTAGTAGCAAGACTAGCAGCAACACTAGCAGCAGAACCAGTAGTAGCAGCAGTAGTTGGAGTAGCAGTAGTAGTAGCAGTAGATGTAGCAGTAGTAGTAGTAGCAGTAAGAGCAGTAGTAGTAGCAGTAGCAGTATCAGGAGCAGTGGCAGTAGCAACACAGTAGCAACAGCAGTAGCAGCAGCAGCAGTAGCAGTAGCAGCAGTAGTAGTGGAAGTAGAAGTAGCAATAGCGGCAGCAGCAGCAGTAGTAGCAGTAGCAACACCAGTAGCAGTAGCAGCAGTAGTAGTAGCAGTAGCAGTTGCAACAGCAGTAGTAGCAGTAGCAGTACCAATAGTAGTAGCATTAGCAGTATCAGGAGCAGCAGTAGCAGTATCAGGAGCAGCAGTAGCAGTAGCTGCAGGAGCAGTAGCTGCAGGAGCAGCAGCAGCAGCAGTAGCTGCAGTAGCAGCAACAGCAGTAGCAGCAACACCAGTAGCAGTAGGAGTTGCAGTAGCAGTAGCAGTAGTATTAGTAGCAATAGTAGTAATAGCGGCAGTAGCAGTAGCAATAGCAGCAGCAGCAGCAGTAGCAGTAGTAGTAGCAGTAAGAGCAATAACAGTAGCAGTAGCAGTATCAGGAGCAGCAGTAGCAGCAGCAGCAGCAGTAGCAGTAGTAGTAGCAGCAGCAGCAGCAGTAGCAGTAGTAGCAGCAGGAGCAGTAGTAGCAGCAGTAGCAGCAGCAGCAGCAGTAGCTGCAGTAGCAGCAACACCAGTAGCAGTAGCAGTAACAGTAGCAGTAGCAGTAGCCATAGGAGTTGCAGTAGCAGTAGCAGTAGCAGTAGTAGTAGTAGCAATAGTAGTAATAGCGGCAGTAGTAGTAGCAGTAGCAGCAGTAGTAGTAGTAGCAGTAAGAGCAATAGCATTAGCCAGTGGCAGTAGCAGTATCTGCAGCACCAGTAGCAGCAGCACTAGTAGCAGTAGCAGTAGTTGTAGTAGCACTAGTAACAACAGTAGTAGTAGCAGCAGGAGTAGCAGCAGCAGGAGCAGCAGCACTAGCAGCAGCAGTAGCAGTAGCAACAGCAGTAGCTGCAGTAGCAGTAGCTGCAGCAGCAGTAGCAGCAGCACTAGCTGCAACAGCAGTAGCAGCAGCACTAGCTGAAGCAGCAGTAGCAGCAGCAGCAGTAGCAACAACAATATCAGCAGTAGCAGTAGCAGTAACAGTAGCTGCAACAGCATTAGCAGCTGCAGCAGCCGTAGTAGTAGCAGTAGCAGTAGCAGTAGCAGTAGCAATAGTTGCAGTAGCAGTAGCAGTAGTAGTGGTAGTAGCACCTGCAGCAGCAGTAACAGTTGCAGTAGCAGTCGCAGTAGCAGTAGCAGTAGGAGTAGCAGTCGCAGTGGCAGTAACAGCAGCAACAGCAGTAGCAACAGCAGTAGCAGAAACAGTAGTAGCAGCAGTAGTAGTAGCACTAGTTACAGCAGCAGCAGCAGTAACAGCAGCAGTAGTAGTGGCAGCAAGAGGAGTAGCAGTAGCAGTAGCAGTAATAGCAGTAATAGCAGTAGCAGTAAGAGCAGTAGTTGTACTAGTCTCAGGAGCAGTAGCAGTATCAGTAGCAGTAGCAGTAACAGTATCAGGAGCAGCTGTAGCAGTAGCAGTTGTAGCAGTATCAGGAGCAGTAGCAGCAGCAGCAGCAGTAGCAGTAGCAGTAGTAGCAGTATCAGTTGTAGCAGTAGCAGTATCAGTAGCAGTAGCAGTAGCAGTATCAGTGGCAGTGGCATTAGCAGTAGTAGCAGTAAGAGCAGTAGCAGTAGTAGTAAGAGCGGTAGCAGTAGCAGTATCAGGAGCAGTAGCAGTAGCAGTATCAGGAGCAAGAGTAGTAGCAGTATCAGTAGTAGCAAGAGCAGCAGCAGTAGCCATAGGAGTAGCAGTAGCAGTAGTAGTAGTAGCAATAGTAGTAATAGCGGCAGTAGCAGTAGCAGTAGCAGCAGCAGCAGTAGCAGTAGTAGTAGTAGTAGCAGTAAGAGCAATAGCAGTAGCAGTGGCAGTAGCAGTATCTGCAGCACCAGTAGCAGCAGCACCAGTAGCAGTAGCAGGAGTTGTAACAGCACTAGTAACAACAGCAGTAGTAGCAGTAGGAGTAGCAGCAGCAGTAGCAGCAGCACTAGCAGCAGCAGCAGTAGCAGTAGCAGTAGCAGTAGCAACAGCAGTAGCTGCAGTAGCAGTAGCTGCAGCAGCAGTAGCAGCAGCACTAGCTGCAACAGCAGTAGCAGCAGCACTAGCTGCAGCAGCAGTAACAGCAGCAGTAGCAGTGGCTGCAGCAGCATTAGCAGCTGCAGCAGCCGTAGTAGTAGCAGTAGCAATAGTTGCAGTAGCAGTAGCAGTAGCAGTAGCAGTAGCAGTAGTAGTGGTAGTAGCACCTGCAGCAGCAGTAACAGTTGCAGTAGCAGTAGCAGTCGCAGTCGCAGTAGCAGTAGCAGTAGGAGTAGCAGTCGCAGTGGCAGTAACAGCAGCAACAGCAGTAGCAACAGCAGTAGCAGAAACAGTAGTAGCAGCAGTAGTAGTAGCACTAGTTACAGCAGCAGCAGCAGTAACAGCAGCAGTAGCAGTGGCAGCAAGAGCAGTAGCAGTAGCAGTAGCAGTAGCAATAGCAGTAGCAGTAATAGCAGTAGTAGTAAGAGCAGTAGTTGTACTAGTCTCAGGAGTAGTAGCAGTATCAGTAGCAGTAACAGTATCAGGAGCAGCAGTAGCAGTAGCAGTTGTAGCAGTAGCAGCAGCATCAGCAGTAGCAGTAGCAGTAGTAGCAGTATCAGTTGTAGCAGTAGCAGTATCAGGAGCAGTAGCAGTAGCAGTATCAGGAGCAGTAGCAGTAGCAGTAGCAGTATCAGTGGCAGTGGCATTAGCAGTAGTAGCAGTAAGAGCAGTAGCAGTAGTAGTAAGAGCGGTAGCAGTAGCAGTATCAGGAGCAGTAGCAGTATCAGGAGCAAGAGTAGTAGCAGTATCAGTAGTAGCAAGAGCAGCAGCAGTAGCAGCAGCAGCAGCAGTAGCAGCAAGATCAGTAGCAGTAGCAGTAAGAGAGCAGTAGCAGTAGCAGTAGTAGTAGCAGTAGCAGTAGTAGTAGTAGTGTCAGTAGCAGTAGCAGTAGCAGTAGTAGTAGCAGTAGCACTAGTAATGACAGTAGCAGTAGCAGTAGCTGCAGGAGCAGTAGCAGTAGCAGTAGTAGTAGTAGTAGCAGCAGTAGTAACAACAACAGTAGTAGTAGCAGCAGTAGCAGTAGCAGCAGCAGTAGTAGCGGAAGCAGTAGCAGCAATAGCAGTAGCAGCAGTAGCAGTAGCAGTAGCAGTAGTTGCAAGACTAGCAGCAGCACTAGCAGCAGAAGCAGTAGCAGCAGCAGTAGCAGTAGCAGTAGTTGTAGCAGTAGATGTAGCAGTAGTAGTAGCAGTAAGAGCAATAGCAGTAGCAGTAAGAGCAGTACCAGTAGCAGTAGCAGAATCAGGAGCAGGAGCAGTAGCAGTAGTAGTAGCAGTAACAGTGGTAGCAGCAGTAGTAGCAGCACTAGCAACAGCAGCAGCAGCGGTAACAGCAGCAGTAGCAGTAGCAGCAAGAGCACTAGCAGTAAGAGAGCAGTAGCAGTATCAGGAGCAGTAGCTGTAGCAGTAGCAGTAAGAGGAGTAGCAGTAGCATGAGCAGCAGTAGCAGTAGCAGTTGTAGTAGCAGTAGCAGTAGCAGTAGTAGTAGTAGTAGTAGTAGCAGTAGCAGTAGCAGTAGCAGTAGCAGTAGCAGTAGCAGTAGCAGTAGTAGTAGTAGCAGCAGTAGTAGTAGTAGCAGGAGTAGCAGCAGTAGCAGTAGCAGCAGGAGTAGCAGCTGTAGCAGTAGCAGCAGCACTAACAGCAGCAGCACTAGCAGTAGGAGTAGCGGTAGGAGTAGCAGAAGCAGTAGCAGCAGTAGCAGTAGCAGTAGCAGTAGCAGTAGTAGAAAGACAAGCAGCAGCACTAGCAGTAGCAGCAGTAGCAGCAGTAGTAGTAGCAGTAGCATTAGCAATAGTTGCAGTAGCAGCAGCAGCAGCAGTAGCAGCAGCAGTAGCAATAGCAGCAGTGGCAGTAGCAGTAGCAGTAGTAGTGGCAGTAGCACCTGCAGCAGCAGTAACAGTTGCAGTAGCAGTAGCAGTAGTAGTAGCAGTAGCAGCAGTAGTAGCAGTAGCAGTAGTAGTAGCAGCAGTAGCACTAGGAGTAGTAGTAGTAGCAGCAACAATAGTAGCAGTAGTAGCAGTAACAGACGCAGTAGCAGGAGTAGCAGTAAGAGCAGTAGCAGTAGTAGTCGCAGTAGCAGTAGTAGCAGTAGCAGTAGTAGCAGCAGCAGTAGTAGCAGCAGCAGTAGTAACAACAGCAGTAGTAGCAGTAGGAGTAGCAGCAGCAGGAGCAGCAGCAGTAGCAGTAGCAGCAAGAGCACTAGCAGTAACAGCAGCAGTAGCAGTAGCAGTAACAGTAGATGCAGCAACATTAGCAGCTGCAGTAGCCGTAGTAGTAGCAGTAGCAGTAGCAGTAGCAATAGTTGCAGTAGCAGCAGCAGTAGCAGTAGCAGTAGCAGTAGTAGTGGCAGTAGCACCTGCAGCAGCAGTAACAGTTGCAGTAGCAGTAGCAGTAGCAGTAGCAGTAGCAGTAGGAGTAGCAGTCGCAGTGGCAGTAACAGCAGCAGCAGCAGTAGCAACAGTAGTAGCAGAAACAGTAGTAGCAGCAGTAGTAGTAGCACTAGTTACAGCAGCAGCAACAGTAGCAGTAGTAGTAGCAGCAAGAGCAGTAGCAGTAGCAGTAGCAGTAATAGCAGTAGCAGTAAGAGCAGTAGTTGTACTAGTCTCAGGAGCAGTAGCAGTATCAGGAGCAGCAGTAGCAGTAGCAGTAGCAGTTGTAGCAGTAGCAGTATCAGGAGCAGTAGCAGCAGCAGTAGCAGTAGTAGCAGTAGCAGTTGTAGCAGTAGCAGTATCAGGAGCAGTAGCAGTAGCAGTATCAGTAGCATTAGCAGTAGTAGTAGTAAGAGCAGGAGCAGTAGTAGTAAGAGCGGTAGCAGTAGCCGTATCAGGAGCAGTAGCAGTAGCAGTATCAGGAGCAAGAGTAGTAGCAGTATCAGTAGTAGCAAGAGCAGCAGCAATAGCAGCAAGATCAGTAGCAGTAGCAGTAAGAGAGCAGTAGCAGTAGCAGTAGTAGTGTCAGTAGCAGTAGTAGTAGTAGCAGTAGCACTAGTAGTGGAAGTAGCAGTAGTAGTAGCAGTAGCTGCAGGAGCAGCAGTAGTAGTAGTAGCAGTAGCAGTAGCAGTAGTAGTAGCAGCAGTAGTAGCAGCAGAAGTAGCAGCAGCAGCAGCAACAGTAGCAGTAGCAATAGCAGTAGCAGCAGCAGTAGCAGTAGCAACAGCAGCAGTAGCAGTAGCAGTAGCAGTAGCAGCAGTAGCAGTAGCAGTAGCAGTAGCAGTAGTAGCAAGACTAGCAGCAGCACTAGCAGCAGAAGCAGTAGTAGCAGCAGCAGTAGCAGTAGCAGTAGCAGTAGTTGTAGCAGTAGATGTAGCAGTAGTAGTAGCAGTAAGAGCAATAGCAGTAGCAGTAAGAGCAGTAGCAGTAGCAGTAGCAGTAGCAGTATCAGGAGCAGGAGCAGTAGCAGTAGTAGTAGCAGTAACAGTGGTAGCAGCAGTAGTAGCAGCACTAACAACAGCAGCAGCAGCGGTAACAGCAGCAGTAGCAGTAGCAGCAAGAGCACTAGCAGTAAGAGAGCAGTAGCAGTAGCAGTATCAGGAGCAGTAGCTGTAGCAGTAGCAGTAAAAGCAGTAGTAGCTGTAAGAGCAGTAACAATACAAGTCTCAGGAGCAGTAGCAGTAGCAGTAGCAGGAGCAGCAGTAGCAGTAGAAGTTGTAGTAGCAGTAGCAGTAGCAGTAGCAGTAGTAGTAGTAGCAGTAGCAGTAGCAGTAGCAGTAGCAGTAGCAGTAGTAGTAGTAGCAGCAGTAGTAACAACAACAGTAGTAGCAGCAGGAGTAGTAGCAGTAGCAATAGCAGCAGCACTAACAGCAGCAGCACTAGCAGTAGGAGTAGCAGTAGAAGTAGCAGAAGCAGTAGCAGCAGTAGTAGTAGCAGTAGCAGTAGCAATAGTTGCAGTAGCAGCAGCAGTAGCAGTAGAAGCAGCAGTAGCAATAGCAGCAGTAGCAGCAGTAGCAGTAGCAGTAGTAGTGGCAGTAGCACATGCAGTAGCAGTAACAGTTGCAGCAGCAGTAGCAGTATTAGTAGCAGTAGCAGTAGCAGTAGCTGCAGCAGCAGTAGCAGCAGTAGTAGCAGTAGCAGTAGCAGTAGTAGCAGCAGTAGCACTAGGAGTAGTAGTAGTAGCAGCAGCAACAATAGTAGCAGCAGTAGTAGCAGTAACAGTAGCAGTAGCAGTAGCAGTAGCAGCAGCATTAGCAGTAGCAGTAAGAGCAGTAGCAGTAGTAGTCGCAGTAGCAGTAGTAGCAGTAGCAGTAGTAGCAGCAGCAGTAGTAGCAGCAGCAGTAGTAACAACAGCAGTAGTAGAAGCAGGAGTAGCAGCAGCAGGAGCAGCAGCAGTAGCAGTAGCAGCAAGAGCACTAGCAGTAACATCAGCAGTAGCAGTAGCAGCAAGAGCACTAGCAGTAGTAGTAGCACTAGCAGTAGCA
The DNA here is from genome assembly GCA_963853835.1 of Calendula officinalis. Lineage (NCBI taxonomy): Eukaryota > Viridiplantae > Streptophyta > Magnoliopsida > Asterales > Asteraceae > Calendula > Calendula officinalis. The sequence goes on along the minus strand of OY970825.1, from coordinate 83,403,789 downwards.
GTCGCAGCAGTAGCATTAGTAGTAGTAGCAGTAGTAGTGGCAGTAGCACCTGCAGTAGCAGTAACAGTTGCAGTAGCAGTAGCAGTCGCAGTAGCAGTAGCAGTCGCAGTGGCAGTAACAGCAGCAGCAGTAGCAACAGCAGTAGCAGTGGCAGTAGCAACAACGTAGCAGCAGCAGCAGCAGTAGGAGCAGTAGCAGTAGTAGTAGAAGTAGCAGTAGCAATAGCGGCAGCAGCAGCACTCGTAGCAGTAGTAGTAGTAGTAGTAGCAGTAGCAGCAGCAGCAGCAGCAGCAGTAGTAGCAGTAGCATTAGCAGTATCAGGAGCAGCAGTAGTAGTAGCAGTAGCAGTAGCCGCAGGAGCAGTAGTAGTAGTAGCAGTAGCAGCAGCAGCAGCAGTAGCTGCAGTAGCAGCAACACCAGTAGCAGTAGCAGTAACAGTAGCAGTAGCAGTAGGAGTTGCAGTAGCAGTAGCAGTAGCAGTAGTAGTAGTAGCAATAGTAGTAATAGCGGCAGTAGCAGTAGCAGTAGCAGCAGCAGCAGCAGTAGCAGTAGTAGTAGCAGTAAGAGCAATAGCAGTAGCAGTAGCAGTATCAGGAGCAGCAGTAGCAGCAGCAGCAGCAGTAGTCGCAGTAGCAGCAGCACCAGTAGCAGCAACACCAGTAGCAGTAGCAGTAACAGTAGCAGTAGCAGTAGGAGTTGCAGTAGCAGTAGAAGTAGCAGTAGTAGTAGTAGCAATAGTAGTAGTAGCAGCATTAGTAACAACAACAGTAGTAGCAGCAGGAGTAGCAGCAGTAGCAGTAGCAGCAGCACTAACAGCAGCAGCACTAGCAGTAGGAGTAGCAGTAGGAGTAGCAGAAGCAGTAGCAACGGTAGCAGTAGCAGTAGCAGCAGCAGCAGTAGCAGTAGCAGCAGTAGCAGTAGCAGCAGCAGCAGTAGTAGCAGTAGTAGTAGTAGCAGTAGCAGTAGCAGTAGTAGTGGCAGTAGCACCTGCAGCAGCAGTAACAGTTGCAGTAGCAGTAGCAGTAGCAGTAGGAGTAGCAGTCGCAGTGGCAGTAACAGCAGCAGCAGCAGTAGCAACAACAGTAGCAGAAACAGTAGTAGCAGCAGTAGTAGTAGCACTAGTTACAGCAGCAGCAACAGTAACAGCAGCAGTAGCAGTAGCAGCAAGAGCAGTAGCAGTAGCAGTAGCAGTCACAGCAGTAACATTAGTAGTAGTAGCAGTAGTAGTGGCAGTAGCACCTGCAGCAGCAGTAACAGTTGCAGTAGCAGTAGCAGTCGCAGTAGCAGTCGCAGTGGCAGTAACAGCAGCAGCAGTAGCAACAGCAGTAGCAGTGGCAGTAGCAACAACGTAGCAGCAGTAGCAGTAGCAGCAGTAGCAGTAGTAGTAGAAATAGCAATAGCGGCAGCAGCAGCAGTAGTAGGAGTAGTAGTAGTAGTAGTAGCAGTAGCAGTAGCAACACCAGTAGCAGTAGCAGCAGTAGTAGTAGCAGTAGCAGCAGCAGCAGCAGTAGTAGCAGTAGCAGTACAAGTAGCAGTAGCATTAGCAGTATCAGGAGCAGCAGTAGTAGTAGCAGTAGCAGTAGCCGCAGGAGCAGTAGTAGCAGCAGCAGTAGCAGCAGCAGCAGTAGCTGCAGTAGCAGCAACACCAGTACCAGTAGCAGTAGGAGTTGCAGTAGCAGTAGCAGTAGTAGTAGTAGTAGTAGCAATAGTAGTAATAGCGGCAGTAGCAGTAGCAGCAGCAGCAGCAGTAGCAGTAGTAGTAGCAGTAAGAGCAATAGCAGTAACAGTATCAGGAGCAGCAGTAGCAGTAGCAGTAGTAGTAGCAGTAGCAGCAGCAGCAGCAGCAGTAGTCGCAGTAGCAGCAGCACCAGTAGCAGCAACACCAGTAGCAGTAGCAGTAACAGTAGCAGTAGCAGTAGGAGTTGCAGTAGCAGTAGCAGTAGCAGTAGTAGTAGTAGCAATAGTAGTAGTAGCAGCAGTAGTAACAACAACAGTAGTAGCAGCAGGAGAAGCAGCAGTAGCAGTAGCAGCAGCACTAACAGCAGCAGCACTAGCAGTAGGAGTAGCAGTAGGAGTAGCAGAAGCAGTAGCAGCAGTATCAGTAGCAGCAGTAGTAGTAGCAGTAGCAGCAGTAGCAGTAGCTGTAGCAGTAGTAGCAAGACAAGCAACAGCACTAGCAGTAGCAGCAGTAGTAGTAGCAGTAGCAGTAGCAGTAGCAGTAGCAGTAGCAATAGTTGCAGTAGCAGCAGCAGCAGTAGCAGCAGTAGCAGTAGCAGTAGTAGTGGCAGTAGCACCTGCAGTAGCAGTAACAGCAGCAGTAGCAGTAGCAGCAAGAGCACTAGCAGTAAGAGAGCAGTAGCAGTAGCAGTATCAGGAGCAGTAGCTGTAGCAGTAGCAGTAAGAGCAGTAGTAGTAGCTGTAAGAGCAGTAACAATACAAGTCTCAGGAGCAGTAGCAGTAGCAGGAGCAGCAGTAGCAGTAGCAGTTGTAGTAGCACTAGCAGTAGGAGTAGTAGTAGTAGCAGTAGCAGTAGTAGTAGTAGTAGCAGCAGTAATAGTAGCAGCAGTAGTAACAACAACAATAGTAGCAGCAGGAGTAGCAGCAGTAGCAGTAGCAGCAGCACTAACAGCAGCAGCACAAGCAGTAGGAGTAGCAGAAGCAGTAGCAGCAGTAGCAGTAGCAGTAGCAGCAGTAGCAGTAGCAGTAGCAGCAGTAGTAGTAGCAGTAGCAGTAGTAGCAAGACAAGCAGCAGCACTAGCAGTAGCAGCAGTAGTAGTAGCAGTAGCAGTAGCAGTAGCAGTAGCAGTAGCAATAGTTGCAGTAGCAGCAGCAGTAGCAGTAGAAGCAGCAGTAGCAATAGCAGTAGCAGTAGCAGTAGCAGCAGTAGCAGTAGCAGTAGTAGTGGCAGTAGCACATGCAGTAGCAGTAGTAGCAGCAGTAGCACTAGGAGTAGTAGTAGTAGCAACAACAATAGTAGCAGCAGTAGTAGCAGTAACAGTAGCAGTAGCAGTAGCAGCAGCAGTAGCACTAGGAGTAGTAGTAGTAGCAGCAACAATAGTAGCAGCAGTAGCAGTAGCAGTAGCAGTAGCAATAGTTGCAGTAGCAGCAGCAGCAGTAGCAGTAGCAGTAGCAGTAGCAGTAGCAATAGTTGCAGTAGCAGCAGCAGTAGTAGCAATAGCAGTAGCAGTAGCAGCAGTAGCAGTAGCAGTAGTAGTGGCAGTAGCACCTGCAGTAGCAGTAACAGTAGCAGTAGCAGTAGCAGTAGTAGCAGCAGTAGCACTAGGAGTAGTAGTAGTAGCAGCAACAATAGTAGCAGCAGTAGTAGCAGTAACAGTAGCAGTAGCAGTAGCAGCAGCAGTAACAGTAGCACCTGCAGTAGCAGTAACAGCAGCAGTAGCAGTAGCAGCAAGAGCACTAGCAGTAAGAGAGCAGTAGCAGTAGCAGTATCAGGAGCAGTAGCTGTAGCAGTAGCAGTAAGAGCAGTAGTAGTAGCTGTAAGAGCAGTAACAATACAAGTCTCAGGAGCAGTAGCAGTAGCAGGAGCAGCAGTAGCAGTAGCAGTTGTAGTAGCACTAGCAGTAGGAGTAGTAGTAGTAGCAGTAGCAGTAGTAGTAGTAGTAGCAGCAGTAATAGTAGCAGCAGTAGTAACAACAACAATAGTAGCAGCAGGAGTAGCAGCAGTAGCAGTAGCAGCAGCACTAACAGCAGCAGCACAAGCAGTAGGAGTAGCAGAAGCAGTAGCAGCAGTAGCAGTAGCAGTAGCAGCAGTAGCAGTAGCAGTAGCAGCAGTAGTAGTAGCAGTAGCAGTAGTAGCAAGACAAGCAGCAGCACTAGCAGTAGCAGCAGTAGTAGTAGCAGTAGCAGTAGCAGTAGCAGTAGCAGTAGCAATAGTTGCAGTAGCAGCAGCAGTAGCAGTAGAAGCAGCAGTAGCAATAGCAGTAGCAGTAGCAGTAGCAGCAGTAGCAGTAGCAGTAGTAGTGGCAGTAGCACATGCAGTAGCAGTAGTAGCAGCAGTAGCACTAGGAGTAGTAGTAGTAGCAACAACAATAGTAGCAGCAGTAGTAGCAGTAACAGTAGCAGTAGCAGTAGCAGCAGCAGTAGCACTAGGAGTAGTAGTAGTAGCAGCAACAATAGTAGCAGCAGTAGCAGTAGCAGTAGCAGTAGCAATAGTTGCAGTAGCAGCAGCAGCAGTAGCAGTAGCAGTAGCAGTAGCAGTAGCAATAGTTGCAGTAGCAGCAGTAGCAGTAGCAGTAGCAGTGGCAGTAGCAGGCGTAGCAGTAGCAGTGGCAGTCACGATCACAGTAGCAGTAGCGGCGCAGTAGCAATCGCCGTAGCAGTAGCGGCGCAGTAGCAATAGCAGTAGCAGTGGCAGTGGCAGTAGCAGTAGTAGCAGCAGTAGCAACAGTATTAGCTGCAGTAGGAGCAGCAGTAGAAGCAGCAGTAGCAGTAGCAGTAGCAGTAGCAGTCGCAGTAGCAGTAGCAATCGCAGTGGCAGTGGCAGTAGCAGTCGCAGTAGCAGTAGCAGTGGCAGTCGCAGTCGCAGTAGCAGTGGCAGTAGCAGGCGTAGCAGTAGCAGTGGCAGTCGCAGTAGCGGCGCAGTAGTAGTCGCAGTGTCAGCAGTGGCAGTAGCAGTGGCAGTAGAGTGGCAGTATCAGTAGCAGTAGCAGTCGCAGTAGCAGTCGCAATAGCAGTAGCAGTCGCAGTGGCAGTAGCAGGCGTAGCAGAAGCAGTGGCAGTCGCAATCACAGTAGCAGTAGCGGCGCAGTAGCAATCGCAGTAGCAGGGGCAATAGCAGTAGCAGTAGCAGCAGTAGTAGCAGCAGTATTAGCAGCAGTAGTAGCAGCAGTAGCAGTAGCAGCAGCAGCAGTAGCAGTTGTAGCAGCAGCAGCAGTAGCAGCAGCAGTAGCAGTGGTAGTCGAAGTGGCAGTAGCAGTCGCAGTGCGGTAGCAGTCGCAGTAGCATTAGCGGTAGCAGTAGCAGTAGCAGTGTGGTAGTGGCAGTAGCAGTAGCAGTACCAGTAGCAGTAGAGTAGCAGTATCAGCAGCAGTAGCAGTCGCAGTCGCAGTAGCAGTAGCAGACGCAGGAGCAGTCACAGTGGCATTCGCAGTGGCAGTAGCAGCGGCAGTGGCAGTAGCAGCAGTAGCAGTAGCAGTTACAGTCGCAGTCGCAGTAGCAGTAGTAGTAGCGGCGCAGTAGCACTCGCAGTAGCCGTAGCAGTAGTAGTGGCAGTAGCAGTAGCAGTAGCATCAGCAATAGCAGCAGTATTAGCAGCAGCAGTAGCAGCAGCAGCAGTAGCAGTAGCAGTACCAGTAGCAGTCGCAGTAGCAGTCGCACTAGCAATCGCAGTAGCAGTAGCAATAGCATTAGCTGTAGCTGTAGTAGTCGTAGTAGCAGTAGCAGTCGTAGTGGCAGTGGCAGTAGCAGTGGCAGTAGCAGTAGAAGTGGCAGTAGCAGCCGTAGCAGTATCAGTAGAGTAGCAGTATCAGTAGCAGTAGCAGTCACAGTAGCAGTCGCAGTTGCAGTCGCAGTGGCAGTAGCGGTGGCAGTAGAGTAGCAGTATCAGTAGCAGTAGCAGTCGCAGTAGAAGTCGCAGTAGCAGTGGCAGTAGCAGTCGCAGTAGCAGTAGCAGTAGCAGTCGCAGTGGCAGTAGCAGTCGCAGTAGCAGTGGCAGTAGCGGTTGCAATAGCAGCCGCAGTAGCAGTGGCAGTCGCAGCCGTAGCCGTAGCAGTAGCAGTAGCAGTAGAGTAGCAGCAGCAGTAGCAGCAGCAGTAGAAGTAGCTGTAGCAATAGCAATAGCAATAGCAGTAGCAGTAGCAGTCGCAGTAGCGATAGGTGTAGCAGTAGCAGTAGATTAGCAGTAGAAGTAGCAGTAGCAGTAGCAATAGCAGTAGCAGTAACAGTAGTAGTGGCAGTAGCACATGCATGAGCAGTAACAGTTGAAGTAGCAGTAGCAGTAGTAGTAGCAGTAGCAGTAGCAGTAGCAGTAGCAGTAGTAGTAGTAGCAGCAGTAGCACTAGGAGTAGTAGTAGTAGCAGCAACAATAGTAGCAGCAGTAGTAGCTGTAACAGTAGCAGTAGCAGTAGCAGCAGCATTAGCAGTAGCAGTAAGAGCAGTAGCAGTAGTAGTCGCAGTAGCAGTAGTAGCAGTAGCAGTAGTAGCAGCAGCAGTAGTAGCAGCAGCAGTAGTAACAACAGCAGTAGTAGCAGCAGCAGGAGCAGCAGCAGTAGCAGTAGCAGCAAGAGCACTAGCAGTAACATCAGCAGTAGCAGTAGCAGCAAGAGCACGAGCAGTAGTAGTAGCACTAGCAGTAGCAGTCGCAGCAGTAGCATTAGTAGTAGTAGCAGTAGTAGTGGCAGTAGCACCTGCAGCAGCAGTAACAGTTGCTGTAGCAGTAGCAGTAGCAGTAGCAGTAGCAGTAGCAGTCGCAGTGGCAGTAACAGCAGCAGCAGTAGCAACAGCAGTAGCAGTGGCAGTAGCAACAACGTAGCAGCAGCAGCAGCAGTAGCAGCAGTAGCAGTAGTAGTAGAAGTAGAAGTAGCAATAGCGGCAGCAGCAGCAGTAGTAGCAGCAGTAGTAGTAGTAGCAGTAGCAGTAGCAACACCAGTAGCAGTAGCAGCAGTAGTAGTAGCAGTAGCAGCAGCAGCAGTAGTAGCAGTAGCATTAGCAGTATCAGGAGCAGCAGTAGTAGTAGCAGTAGCAGTAGCCGCAGGAGCAGTAGTAGTAGCAGCAGTAGCAGCAGCAGCAGCAGTAGCTGCAGTAGCATCAACACCAGTAGCAGTAGCAGTAACAGTAACAGTAGCAGTAGGAGTTGCAGTAGCAGTAGCAGTAGTAGTAGTAGCAATAGTAGTAATAGCGGCAGTAGCAGTAGCAGTAGCAGCAGCAGCAGCAGTAGCAGTAGTAGTAGCAGTAAGAGCAATAGCAGTAGCAGTAGCAGTATCAGGAGCAGCAGTAGCAGTAGCAGTAGCAGTAGTAGTAGCAGTAGCAGTAGCAGCAGCAGCAGTAGCAGCAGCAGTAGTCACAGTAGCAGCAGCACCAGTAGCAGCAACAGCAGTAGCAGTAACAGTAGCAGTAGCAGTAGGAGTTGTAGTAGCAGTAGCAGTATCAGTAGTAGTAGTAGTAGTAGTAGTAGTAGTAGTAGCAATAGTAGTAGTAGCAGCAGTAGTAACAACAACAGTAGTAGCAGCAGGAGTAGTAGCAGTAGCAGCAGCACTAACAGCAGCAGCACTAGCAGTAGGAGTAGCAGTAGGAGTAGCAGAAGCAGTAGTAGCAGTAGCAGTAGCAGTAGCAGCAGTAGCAGTAGCAGTAGCAGCAGTAGCAGTAGCAGTAGTAGCAAGACAAGCAGCAGCACTAGCAGTAGCAGCAGTAGTAGTAGCAGTAGCAGTAGCAGTAGCAGTAGTAGTGGCAGTAGCACCTGCAGCAGCAGTAACAGTTGCAGTAGCAGTAGCAGTAGCAGTAGCAGTAGCAGTAGCAGTAGCAGTAGCAGTAGGAGTAGCAGTCGCAGTGGCAGTAACAGCAGCAGCAGCAGTAGCAACAGCAGTAGCAGAAACAGTAGTAGCAGCGGTAGTAGTAGCACTAGTTACAGGAGCAGCAACAGTAACAGCAGCAGTAGCAGTAGCAGCAAGAGCAGTAGCAGTAGCAGTAGCAGTAATAGCAGTAGCAGTAAGAGCACTAGTTGTACTAGTCTCAGGAGCAGTGGCAGTATCAGGAGCAGCAGTAGCAGTAGCAGTAGCAGTTGTAGCAGTAGCAGTATCAGGAGCAGTAGCAGCAGCAGTAGTAGTAGTAACAGTAGCAGTTGTAGCAGTAGCAGTATCAGGAGCAGTAGCAGTAGCAGTAGCAGTATCAGTAGCAGTAGCATTAGCAGTAGTAGCAGTAAGAGCAGGAGCAGTAGTAGTAAGAGCGGTAGCAGTAGCCGTATCAGGAGCAGTAGCAGTAGCAGTATCAGGAGCAAGAGTAGTAGCAGTATCAGTAGTAGCAAGAGCAGCAGCAGTAGCAGCAGCAGTAGCAGCAAGATCAGTAGCAGTAGCAGTAACAGAGCAGTAGCAGTAGCAGTAGCAGTAGGAGTAGCAGTAGTAGTGTCAGTAGCAGTAGTAGTAGCAGTAGCACTAGTAGTGGAAGTAGCAGTAGCAGTAGCAGTAGCTGCAGGAGCAGCAGTAGTAGTAGTAGTAGTAGCAGTAGCAGTAGCAGTAGCAGTAGCAGTAGCAGTAGCTGTAGTAGTGGTAGCAGTAACAGTAGCTGCAGCAGCATTAGCAGCTGCAGCAGTAGCAGTAGCAGCAGTAGCCGTAGTAGTAGCAGTAGCAGTAGCAGTAGATGCAGTAGCAGCAGTAGTAGCAGTAGCACTAGCAGTAGCAGTAGCAGCAGTAGCAGTAGCAGTATCAGTAGCAGTAGCAATAGCAGTAGTAGTGGCAGTAGCACCTGCAGCAGCAGTAACAGTTGCAGTAGCAGTAGCAGTCGCAGTAGCAGTAGGAGTAGCAGTCGCAGTGGCAGTAACAGCAGCAGCAGTAGAAATAGCAGTAGCAGTGGGAGTAGCAGCACAGTAGCAACAGCAGTAGCAGCAGCAGCAGTAGTAGCAATAGCAGTAGCAGTAGCAGTAGTAGTGGCAGTAGCAGTAGCAATAGAGGCAGCAGCAGCAGCAGTAGTAGCAGTAGTAGTAGTAGTAGCAGTAGCAATAGCAGCACCAGTAGCAGTAGCAGTAGCGGTAGCAGCTGCAGCAGCAGTAGTAGCAGTAGCAGTACCAGTACCAGTAGCAGCAGTAGCAGTAGCAGTAGTAGTAGCGGTAGCAGTAGTAGTAGCAGTATTAAGAGCAGTAGCAGTATCAGGAGCAGTAGTAGTAGCAGTAGCAGTAACAGTAGTAGCAGCAGTAGTAGTAGCACTAGTTACAAATGCAGCAACAGTAACAGCAGCAGTAGTAGTAGCAGTAGGAGCAAGAGCAGTAGCAGTAGCAGTAATAGCAGTAGCAGTAAGAGCAGTAGTTGTACCAGTCTCAGGAGCAGTAGCAGTATCAGTAGCAGTAGCAGTAGCAGTATCAGGAGCAGCAGTAGCAGTAGGAGTAGTAGTAGCAGTATCAGGAGCAGCAGTAGCAGTAGCAGTAGTAGTAGCAGTAGCAGTATCAGGAGCAGTAGCAGCAGCAGCAGTAGCAGTAGCAGTAGTAGCAGTAGCAGTTGTAGCAGTAGCAGTATCAGGAGCAGTAGCAGTAGTAGTAGCAGTAGCAGTTGTAGCAGTAGCAGTATCAGGAGTAGTAGCAGTAGCAGTAGTAGCAGTAGCAGTTGTAGCAGTAGCAGTATTAGGAGCAGTAGCAGTAGTAGCAGTAGCAGTAGCAGTTGTAGCAGTAACAGTATCAGGAGCAGTTGCAGTAGCAGTAGCAGTTGTAGCAGTAGCAGTATCAGGAGCAGTAGCAGTATCAGTAGCAGTATCAGTAGCAGTAGCATTAGCAGTAGTAGCAGTAAGAGCAGTAGCAGTAGTAGTAAGAGCGGTAGCAGTAGCAGTATCAGTATCAGGAGCAGTAGCAGTAGTAGTATCAGGAGCAGGAGTAGTAGCAGTATCAGTAGTAGCAAGAGCAGCAGCAGTAGCAGCAAGGTCAGTAGCAGTAGCAGTAAGAGAGCAGTAGCAGTAGTAGTAGCAGTAACAGTAGTAGTGGCAGTAGCAGTAGCAGTAGCAGCAGCAGTAGCAGCAGTAGTAGTAGTAGTAGCAGTAGCAGTATCAATAGCAGTAGCAGTAGCAGTAGTAGTAGCAGCAGTAGTAACAACAGCAGTAGTAGCAGCAGGAGTAGCAGCAGCAGCAACAGTAGCAGTAGCAGTAGCAGTAGGAGTAGCAGCAGCAGTAGCAGTAGCAGCAGCAGCAGTAGCAGTAGCAGTAGCAGCAGCAGCAGTAGCAGTAGCAGTAGCAGCAGTAGCAGTAGTAGTAGCAGTAGCAGTAGCAGTAGTAGCAGGACTAGCAGCAGCACTAGCAATAGCAGCAGTAGCAGTAGCAGTAGCAGTAGCAGCAGTAGCAGTAGCAGTAGCAGTAGTAGCAAGACTAGCAGCAACACTAGCAGCAGAACCAGTAGTAGCAGCAGTAGTTGGAGTAGCAGTAGTAGTAGCAGTAGATGTAGCAGTAGTAGTAGTAGCAGTAAGAGCAGTAGTAGTAGCAGTAGCAGTATCAGGAGCAGTGGCAGTAGCAACACAGTAGCAACAGCAGTAGCAGCAGCAGCAGTAGCAGTAGCAGCAGTAGTAGTGGAAGTAGAAGTAGCAATAGCGGCAGCAGCAGCAGTAGTAGCAGTAGCAACACCAGTAGCAGTAGCAGCAGTAGTAGTAGCAGTAGCAGTTGCAACAGCAGTAGTAGCAGTAGCAGTACCAATAGTAGTAGCATTAGCAGTATCAGGAGCAGCAGTAGCAGTATCAGGAGCAGCAGTAGCAGTAGCTGCAGGAGCAGTAGCTGCAGGAGCAGCAGCAGCAGCAGTAGCTGCAGTAGCAGCAACAGCAGTAGCAGCAACACCAGTAGCAGTAGGAGTTGCAGTAGCAGTAGCAGTAGTATTAGTAGCAATAGTAGTAATAGCGGCAGTAGCAGTAGCAATAGCAGCAGCAGCAGCAGTAGCAGTAGTAGTAGCAGTAAGAGCAATAACAGTAGCAGTAGCAGTATCAGGAGCAGCAGTAGCAGCAGCAGCAGCAGTAGCAGTAGTAGTAGCAGCAGCAGCAGCAGTAGCAGTAGTAGCAGCAGGAGCAGTAGTAGCAGCAGTAGCAGCAGCAGCAGCAGTAGCTGCAGTAGCAGCAACACCAGTAGCAGTAGCAGTAACAGTAGCAGTAGCAGTAGCCATAGGAGTTGCAGTAGCAGTAGCAGTAGCAGTAGTAGTAGTAGCAATAGTAGTAATAGCGGCAGTAGTAGTAGCAGTAGCAGCAGTAGTAGTAGTAGCAGTAAGAGCAATAGCATTAGCCAGTGGCAGTAGCAGTATCTGCAGCACCAGTAGCAGCAGCACTAGTAGCAGTAGCAGTAGTTGTAGTAGCACTAGTAACAACAGTAGTAGTAGCAGCAGGAGTAGCAGCAGCAGGAGCAGCAGCACTAGCAGCAGCAGTAGCAGTAGCAACAGCAGTAGCTGCAGTAGCAGTAGCTGCAGCAGCAGTAGCAGCAGCACTAGCTGCAACAGCAGTAGCAGCAGCACTAGCTGAAGCAGCAGTAGCAGCAGCAGCAGTAGCAACAACAATATCAGCAGTAGCAGTAGCAGTAACAGTAGCTGCAACAGCATTAGCAGCTGCAGCAGCCGTAGTAGTAGCAGTAGCAGTAGCAGTAGCAGTAGCAATAGTTGCAGTAGCAGTAGCAGTAGTAGTGGTAGTAGCACCTGCAGCAGCAGTAACAGTTGCAGTAGCAGTCGCAGTAGCAGTAGCAGTAGGAGTAGCAGTCGCAGTGGCAGTAACAGCAGCAACAGCAGTAGCAACAGCAGTAGCAGAAACAGTAGTAGCAGCAGTAGTAGTAGCACTAGTTACAGCAGCAGCAGCAGTAACAGCAGCAGTAGTAGTGGCAGCAAGAGGAGTAGCAGTAGCAGTAGCAGTAATAGCAGTAATAGCAGTAGCAGTAAGAGCAGTAGTTGTACTAGTCTCAGGAGCAGTAGCAGTATCAGTAGCAGTAGCAGTAACAGTATCAGGAGCAGCTGTAGCAGTAGCAGTTGTAGCAGTATCAGGAGCAGTAGCAGCAGCAGCAGCAGTAGCAGTAGCAGTAGTAGCAGTATCAGTTGTAGCAGTAGCAGTATCAGTAGCAGTAGCAGTAGCAGTATCAGTGGCAGTGGCATTAGCAGTAGTAGCAGTAAGAGCAGTAGCAGTAGTAGTAAGAGCGGTAGCAGTAGCAGTATCAGGAGCAGTAGCAGTAGCAGTATCAGGAGCAAGAGTAGTAGCAGTATCAGTAGTAGCAAGAGCAGCAGCAGTAGCCATAGGAGTAGCAGTAGCAGTAGTAGTAGTAGCAATAGTAGTAATAGCGGCAGTAGCAGTAGCAGTAGCAGCAGCAGCAGTAGCAGTAGTAGTAGTAGTAGCAGTAAGAGCAATAGCAGTAGCAGTGGCAGTAGCAGTATCTGCAGCACCAGTAGCAGCAGCACCAGTAGCAGTAGCAGGAGTTGTAACAGCACTAGTAACAACAGCAGTAGTAGCAGTAGGAGTAGCAGCAGCAGTAGCAGCAGCACTAGCAGCAGCAGCAGTAGCAGTAGCAGTAGCAACAGCAGTAGCTGCAGTAGCAGTAGCTGCAGCAGCAGTAGCAGCAGCACTAGCTGCAACAGCAGTAGCAGCAGCACTAGCTGCAGCAGCAGTAACAGCAGCAGTAGCAGTGGCTGCAGCAGCATTAGCAGCTGCAGCAGCCGTAGTAGTAGCAGTAGCAATAGTTGCAGTAGCAGTAGCAGTAGCAGTAGCAGTAGCAGTAGTAGTGGTAGTAGCACCTGCAGCAGCAGTAACAGTTGCAGTAGCAGTAGCAGTCGCAGTCGCAGTAGCAGTAGCAGTAGGAGTAGCAGTCGCAGTGGCAGTAACAGCAGCAACAGCAGTAGCAACAGCAGTAGCAGAAACAGTAGTAGCAGCAGTAGTAGTAGCACTAGTTACAGCAGCAGCAGCAGTAACAGCAGCAGTAGCAGTGGCAGCAAGAGCAGTAGCAGTAGCAGTAGCAGTAGCAATAGCAGTAGCAGTAATAGCAGTAGTAGTAAGAGCAGTAGTTGTACTAGTCTCAGGAGTAGTAGCAGTATCAGTAGCAGTAACAGTATCAGGAGCAGCAGTAGCAGTAGCAGTTGTAGCAGTAGCAGCAGCATCAGCAGTAGCAGTAGCAGTAGTAGCAGTATCAGTTGTAGCAGTAGCAGTATCAGGAGCAGTAGCAGTAGCAGTATCAGGAGCAGTAGCAGTAGCAGTAGCAGTATCAGTGGCAGTGGCATTAGCAGTAGTAGCAGTAAGAGCAGTAGCAGTAGTAGTAAGAGCGGTAGCAGTAGCAGTATCAGGAGCAGTAGCAGTATCAGGAGCAAGAGTAGTAGCAGTATCAGTAGTAGCAAGAGCAGCAGCAGTAGCAGCAGCAGCAGCAGTAGCAGCAAGATCAGTAGCAGTAGCAGTAAGAGAGCAGTAGCAGTAGCAGTAGTAGTAGCAGTAGCAGTAGTAGTAGTAGTGTCAGTAGCAGTAGCAGTAGCAGTAGTAGTAGCAGTAGCACTAGTAATGACAGTAGCAGTAGCAGTAGCTGCAGGAGCAGTAGCAGTAGCAGTAGTAGTAGTAGTAGCAGCAGTAGTAACAACAACAGTAGTAGTAGCAGCAGTAGCAGTAGCAGCAGCAGTAGTAGCGGAAGCAGTAGCAGCAATAGCAGTAGCAGCAGTAGCAGTAGCAGTAGCAGTAGTTGCAAGACTAGCAGCAGCACTAGCAGCAGAAGCAGTAGCAGCAGCAGTAGCAGTAGCAGTAGTTGTAGCAGTAGATGTAGCAGTAGTAGTAGCAGTAAGAGCAATAGCAGTAGCAGTAAGAGCAGTACCAGTAGCAGTAGCAGAATCAGGAGCAGGAGCAGTAGCAGTAGTAGTAGCAGTAACAGTGGTAGCAGCAGTAGTAGCAGCACTAGCAACAGCAGCAGCAGCGGTAACAGCAGCAGTAGCAGTAGCAGCAAGAGCACTAGCAGTAAGAGAGCAGTAGCAGTATCAGGAGCAGTAGCTGTAGCAGTAGCAGTAAGAGGAGTAGCAGTAGCATGAGCAGCAGTAGCAGTAGCAGTTGTAGTAGCAGTAGCAGTAGCAGTAGTAGTAGTAGTAGTAGTAGCAGTAGCAGTAGCAGTAGCAGTAGCAGTAGCAGTAGCAGTAGCAGTAGTAGTAGTAGCAGCAGTAGTAGTAGTAGCAGGAGTAGCAGCAGTAGCAGTAGCAGCAGGAGTAGCAGCTGTAGCAGTAGCAGCAGCACTAACAGCAGCAGCACTAGCAGTAGGAGTAGCGGTAGGAGTAGCAGAAGCAGTAGCAGCAGTAGCAGTAGCAGTAGCAGTAGCAGTAGTAGAAAGACAAGCAGCAGCACTAGCAGTAGCAGCAGTAGCAGCAGTAGTAGTAGCAGTAGCATTAGCAATAGTTGCAGTAGCAGCAGCAGCAGCAGTAGCAGCAGCAGTAGCAATAGCAGCAGTGGCAGTAGCAGTAGCAGTAGTAGTGGCAGTAGCACCTGCAGCAGCAGTAACAGTTGCAGTAGCAGTAGCAGTAGTAGTAGCAGTAGCAGCAGTAGTAGCAGTAGCAGTAGTAGTAGCAGCAGTAGCACTAGGAGTAGTAGTAGTAGCAGCAACAATAGTAGCAGTAGTAGCAGTAACAGACGCAGTAGCAGGAGTAGCAGTAAGAGCAGTAGCAGTAGTAGTCGCAGTAGCAGTAGTAGCAGTAGCAGTAGTAGCAGCAGCAGTAGTAGCAGCAGCAGTAGTAACAACAGCAGTAGTAGCAGTAGGAGTAGCAGCAGCAGGAGCAGCAGCAGTAGCAGTAGCAGCAAGAGCACTAGCAGTAACAGCAGCAGTAGCAGTAGCAGTAACAGTAGATGCAGCAACATTAGCAGCTGCAGTAGCCGTAGTAGTAGCAGTAGCAGTAGCAGTAGCAATAGTTGCAGTAGCAGCAGCAGTAGCAGTAGCAGTAGCAGTAGTAGTGGCAGTAGCACCTGCAGCAGCAGTAACAGTTGCAGTAGCAGTAGCAGTAGCAGTAGCAGTAGCAGTAGGAGTAGCAGTCGCAGTGGCAGTAACAGCAGCAGCAGCAGTAGCAACAGTAGTAGCAGAAACAGTAGTAGCAGCAGTAGTAGTAGCACTAGTTACAGCAGCAGCAACAGTAGCAGTAGTAGTAGCAGCAAGAGCAGTAGCAGTAGCAGTAGCAGTAATAGCAGTAGCAGTAAGAGCAGTAGTTGTACTAGTCTCAGGAGCAGTAGCAGTATCAGGAGCAGCAGTAGCAGTAGCAGTAGCAGTTGTAGCAGTAGCAGTATCAGGAGCAGTAGCAGCAGCAGTAGCAGTAGTAGCAGTAGCAGTTGTAGCAGTAGCAGTATCAGGAGCAGTAGCAGTAGCAGTATCAGTAGCATTAGCAGTAGTAGTAGTAAGAGCAGGAGCAGTAGTAGTAAGAGCGGTAGCAGTAGCCGTATCAGGAGCAGTAGCAGTAGCAGTATCAGGAGCAAGAGTAGTAGCAGTATCAGTAGTAGCAAGAGCAGCAGCAATAGCAGCAAGATCAGTAGCAGTAGCAGTAAGAGAGCAGTAGCAGTAGCAGTAGTAGTGTCAGTAGCAGTAGTAGTAGTAGCAGTAGCACTAGTAGTGGAAGTAGCAGTAGTAGTAGCAGTAGCTGCAGGAGCAGCAGTAGTAGTAGTAGCAGTAGCAGTAGCAGTAGTAGTAGCAGCAGTAGTAGCAGCAGAAGTAGCAGCAGCAGCAGCAACAGTAGCAGTAGCAATAGCAGTAGCAGCAGCAGTAGCAGTAGCAACAGCAGCAGTAGCAGTAGCAGTAGCAGTAGCAGCAGTAGCAGTAGCAGTAGCAGTAGCAGTAGTAGCAAGACTAGCAGCAGCACTAGCAGCAGAAGCAGTAGTAGCAGCAGCAGTAGCAGTAGCAGTAGCAGTAGTTGTAGCAGTAGATGTAGCAGTAGTAGTAGCAGTAAGAGCAATAGCAGTAGCAGTAAGAGCAGTAGCAGTAGCAGTAGCAGTAGCAGTATCAGGAGCAGGAGCAGTAGCAGTAGTAGTAGCAGTAACAGTGGTAGCAGCAGTAGTAGCAGCACTAACAACAGCAGCAGCAGCGGTAACAGCAGCAGTAGCAGTAGCAGCAAGAGCACTAGCAGTAAGAGAGCAGTAGCAGTAGCAGTATCAGGAGCAGTAGCTGTAGCAGTAGCAGTAAAAGCAGTAGTAGCTGTAAGAGCAGTAACAATACAAGTCTCAGGAGCAGTAGCAGTAGCAGTAGCAGGAGCAGCAGTAGCAGTAGAAGTTGTAGTAGCAGTAGCAGTAGCAGTAGCAGTAGTAGTAGTAGCAGTAGCAGTAGCAGTAGCAGTAGCAGTAGCAGTAGTAGTAGTAGCAGCAGTAGTAACAACAACAGTAGTAGCAGCAGGAGTAGTAGCAGTAGCAATAGCAGCAGCACTAACAGCAGCAGCACTAGCAGTAGGAGTAGCAGTAGAAGTAGCAGAAGCAGTAGCAGCAGTAGTAGTAGCAGTAGCAGTAGCAATAGTTGCAGTAGCAGCAGCAGTAGCAGTAGAAGCAGCAGTAGCAATAGCAGCAGTAGCAGCAGTAGCAGTAGCAGTAGTAGTGGCAGTAGCACATGCAGTAGCAGTAACAGTTGCAGCAGCAGTAGCAGTATTAGTAGCAGTAGCAGTAGCAGTAGCTGCAGCAGCAGTAGCAGCAGTAGTAGCAGTAGCAGTAGCAGTAGTAGCAGCAGTAGCACTAGGAGTAGTAGTAGTAGCAGCAGCAACAATAGTAGCAGCAGTAGTAGCAGTAACAGTAGCAGTAGCAGTAGCAGTAGCAGCAGCATTAGCAGTAGCAGTAAGAGCAGTAGCAGTAGTAGTCGCAGTAGCAGTAGTAGCAGTAGCAGTAGTAGCAGCAGCAGTAGTAGCAGCAGCAGTAGTAACAACAGCAGTAGTAGAAGCAGGAGTAGCAGCAGCAGGAGCAGCAGCAGTAGCAGTAGCAGCAAGAGCACTAGCAGTAACATCAGCAGTAGCAGTAGCAGCAAGAGCACTAGCAGTAGTAGTAGCACTAGCAGTAGCAGTCGCAGCAGTAGCATTAGTAGTAGTAGCAGTAGTAGTGGCAGTAGCACCTGCAGTAGCAGTAACAGTTGCAGTAGCAGTAGCAGTCGCAGTAGCAGTAGCAGTCGCAGTGGCAGTAACAGCAGCAGCAGTAGCAACAGCAGTAGCAGTGGCAGTAGCAACAACGTAGCAGCAGCAGCAGCAGTAGGAGCAGTAGCAGTAGTAGTAGAAGTAGCAGTAGCAATAGCGGCAGCAGCAGCACTCGTAGCAGTAGTAGTAGTAGTAGTAGCAGTAGCAGTAGCAGCAGCAGCAGCAGTAGTAGCAGTAGCATTAGCAGTATCAGGAGCAGCAGTAGTAGTAGCAGTAGCAGTAGCCGCAGGAGCAGTAGTAGTAGTAGCAGTAGCAGCAGCAGCAGCAGTAGCTGCAGTAGCAGCAACACCAGTAGCAGTAGCAGTAACAGTAGCAGTAGCAGTAGGAGTTGCAGTAGCAGTAGCAGTAGCAGTAGTAGTAGTAGCAATAGTAGTAATAGCGGCAGTAGCAGTAGCAGTAGCAGCAGCAGCAGCAGTAGCAGTAGTAGTAGCAGTAAGAGCAATAGCAGTAGCAGTAGCAGTATCAGGAGCAGCAGTAGCAGCAGCAGCAGCAGTAGTCGCAGTAGCAGCAGCACCAGTAGCAGCAACACCAGTAGCAGTAGCAGTAACAGTAGCAGTAGCAGTAGGAGTTGCAGTAGCAGTAGAAGTAGCAGTAGTAGTAGTAGCAATAGTAGTAGTAGCAGCATTAGTAACAACAACAGTAGTAGCAGCAGGAGTAGCAGCAGTAGCAGTAGCAGCAGCACTAACAGCAGCAGCACTAGCAGTAGGAGTAGCAGTAGGAGTAGCAGAAGCAGTAGCAACGGTAGCAGTAGCAGTAGCAGCAGCAGCAGTAGCAGTAGCAGCAGTAGCAGTAGCAGCAGCAGCAGTAGTAGCAGTAGTAGTAGTAGCAGTAGCAGTAGCAGTAGTAGTGGCAGTAGCACCTGCAGCAGCAGTAACAGTTGCAGTAGCAGTAGCAGTAGCAGTAGGAGTAGCAGTCGCAGTGGCAGTAACAGCAGCAGCAGCAGTAGCAACAACAGTAGCAGAAACAGTAGTAGCAGCAGTAGTAGTAGCACTAGTTACAGCAGCAGCAACAGTAACAGCAGCAGTAGCAGTAGCAGCAAGAGCAGTAGCAGTAGCAGTAGCAGTCACAGCAGTAACATTAGTAGTAGTAGCAGTAGTAGTGGCAGTAGCACCTGCAGCAGCAGTAACAGTTGCAGTAGCAGTAGCAGTCGCAGTAGCAGTCGCAGTGGCAGTAACAGCAGCAGCAGTAGCAACAGCAGTAGCAGTGGCAGTAGCAACAACGTAGCAGCAGTAGCAGTAGCAGCAGTAGCAGTAGTAGTAGAAATAGCAATAGCGGCAGCAGCAGCAGTAGTAGGAGTAGTAGTAGTAGTAGTAGCAGTAGCAGTAGCAACACCAGTAGCAGTAGCAGCAGTAGTAGTAGCAGTAGCAGCAGCAGCAGCAGTAGTAGCAGTAGCAGTACAAGTAGCAGTAGCATTAGCAGTATCAGGAGCAGCAGTAGTAGTAGCAGTAGCAGTAGCCGCAGGAGCAGTAGTAGCAGCAGCAGTAGCAGCAGCAGCAGTAGCTGCAGTAGCAGCAACACCAGTACCAGTAGCAGTAGGAGTTGCAGTAGCAGTAGCAGTAGTAGTAGTAGTAGTAGCAATAGTAGTAATAGCGGCAGTAGCAGTAGCAGCAGCAGCAGCAGTAGCAGTAGTAGTAGCAGTAAGAGCAATAGCAGTAACAGTATCAGGAGCAGCAGTAGCAGTAGCAGTAGTAGTAGCAGTAGCAGCAGCAGCAGCAGCAGTAGTCGCAGTAGCAGCAGCACCAGTAGCAGCAACACCAGTAGCAGTAGCAGTAACAGTAGCAGTAGCAGTAGGAGTTGCAGTAGCAGTAGCAGTAGCAGTAGTAGTAGTAGCAATAGTAGTAGTAGCAGCAGTAGTAACAACAACAGTAGTAGCAGCAGGAGAAGCAGCAGTAGCAGTAGCAGCAGCACTAACAGCAGCAGCACTAGCAGTAGGAGTAGCAGTAGGAGTAGCAGAAGCAGTAGCAGCAGTATCAGTAGCAGCAGTAGTAGTAGCAGTAGCAGCAGTAGCAGTAGCTGTAGCAGTAGTAGCAAGACAAGCAACAGCACTAGCAGTAGCAGCAGTAGTAGTAGCAGTAGCAGTAGCAGTAGCAGTAGCAGTAGCAATAGTTGCAGTAGCAGCAGCAGCAGTAGCAGCAGTAGCAGTAGCAGTAGTAGTGGCAGTAGCACCTGCAGTAGCAGTAACAGCAGCAGTAGCAGTAGCAGCAAGAGCACTAGCAGTAAGAGAGCAGTAGCAGTAGCAGTATCAGGAGCAGTAGCTGTAGCAGTAGCAGTAAGAGCAGTAGTAGTAGCTGTAAGAGCAGTAACAATACAAGTCTCAGGAGCAGTAGCAGTAGCAGGAGCAGCAGTAGCAGTAGCAGTTGTAGTAGCACTAGCAGTAGGAGTAGTAGTAGTAGCAGTAGCAGTAGTAGTAGTAGTAGCAGCAGTAATAGTAGCAGCAGTAGTAACAACAACAATAGTAGCAGCAGGAGTAGCAGCAGTAGCAGTAGCAGCAGCACTAACAGCAGCAGCACAAGCAGTAGGAGTAGCAGAAGCAGTAGCAGCAGTAGCAGTAGCAGTAGCAGCAGTAGCAGTAGCAGTAGCAGCAGTAGTAGTAGCAGTAGCAGTAGTAGCAAGACAAGCAGCAGCACTAGCAGTAGCAGCAGTAGTAGTAGCAGTAGCAGTAGCAGTAGCAGTAGCAGTAGCAATAGTTGCAGTAGCAGCAGCAGTAGCAGTAGAAGCAGCAGTAGCAATAGCAGTAGCAGTAGCAGTAGCAGCAGTAGCAGTAGCAGTAGTAGTGGCAGTAGCACATGCAGTAGCAGTAGTAGCAGCAGTAGCACTAGGAGTAGTAGTAGTAGCAACAACAATAGTAGCAGCAGTAGTAGCAGTAACAGTAGCAGTAGCAGTAGCAGCAGCAGTAGCACTAGGAGTAGTAGTAGTAGCAGCAACAATAGTAGCAGCAGTAGCAGTAGCAGTAGCAGTAGCAATAGTTGCAGTAGCAGCAGTAGCAGTAGCAGTAGCAGTAGCAGTAGCAATAGTTGCAGTAGCAGCAGCAGTAGTAGCAATAGCAGTAGCAGTAGCAGCAGTAGCAGTAGCAGTAGTAGTGGCAGTAGCACCTGCAGTAGCAGTAACAGTAGCAGTAGCAGTAGCAGTAGTAGCAGCAGTAGCACTAGGAGTAGTAGTAGTAGCAGCAACAATAGTAGCAGCAGTAGTAGCAGTAACAGTAGCAGTAGCAGTAGCAGCAGCAGTAACAGTAGCACCTGCAGTAGCAGTAACAGCAGCAGTAGCAGTAGCAGCAAGAGCACTAGCAGTAAGAGAGCAGTAGCAGTAGCAGTATCAGGAGCAGTAGCTGTAGCAGTAGCAGTAAGAGCAGTAGTAGTAGCTGTAAGAGCAGTAACAATACAAGTCTCAGGAGCAGTAGCAGTAGCAGGAGCAGCAGTAGCAGTAGCAGTTGTAGTAGCACTAGCAGTAGGAGTAGTAGTAGTAGCAGTAGCAGTAGTAGTAGTAGTAGCAGCAGTAATAGTAGCAGCAGTAGTAACAACAACAATAGTAGCAGCAGGAGTAGCAGCAGTAGCAGTAGCAGCAGCACTAACAGCAGCAGCACAAGCAGTAGGAGTAGCAGAAGCAGTAGCAGCAGTAGCAGTAGCAGTAGCAGCAGTAGCAGTAGCAGTAGCAGCAGTAGTAGTAGCAGTAGCAGTAGTAGCAAGACAAGCAGCAGCACTAGCAGTAGCAGCAGTAGTAGTAGCAGTAGCAGTAGCAGTAGCAGTAGCAGTAGCAATAGTTGCAGTAGCAGCAGCAGTAGCAGTAGAAGCAGCAGTAGCAATAGCAGTAGCAGTAGCAGTAGCAGCAGTAGCAGTAGCAGTAGTAGTGGCAGTAGCACATGCAGTAGCAGTAGTAGCAGCAGTAGCACTAGGAGTAGTAGTAGTAGCAACAACAATAGTAGCAGCAGTAGTAGCAGTAACAGTAGCAGTAGCAGTAGCAGCAGCAGTAGCACTAGGAGTAGTAGTAGTAGCAGCAACAATAGTAGCAGCAGTAGCAGTAGCAGTAGCAGTAGCAATAGTTGCAGTAGCAGCAGCAGCAGTAGCAGTAGCAGTAGCAGTAGCAGTAGCAATAGTTGCAGTAGCAGCAGCAGTAGTAGCAATAGCAGTAGCAGTAGCAGCAGTAGCAGTAGCAGTAGTAGTGGCAGTAGCACCTGCAGTAGCAGTAACAGTAGCAGTAGCAGTAGCAGTAGTAGCAGCAGTAGCACTAGGAGTAGTAGTAGTAGCAGCAACAATAGTAGCAGCAGTAGTAGCAGTAACAGTAGCAGTAGCAGTAGCAGCAGCATTAGCAGTAGCAGTAAGAGCAGTAGCAGTAGTAGTCGCAGTAGCAGTAGTAGCAGTAGCAGTAGTAGTAGCAGCAGTAGTAGCAGCAGCAGTAGTAACAACAGGAGTAGTAGCAGCAGGAGTAGCAGCAGCAGGAGCAGCAGCAGCAGCAGTAGCAGCAAGAGCACTAGCAGTAACATCAGCAGTAGCAGTAGCAGAAAGAGCACTAGCAGTAGTAGTAGCACTAGCAATAGCAGTCACAGCAGTAGCAGTAGTAGTAGTAGCAGTAGTAGTGGCAGTAGCACCTGCAGCAGCAGTAACAGTTGCAGTAGCAGTAGCAGTCGCAGTAGCAGTCGCAGTGGCAGTAACAGCAGCAGCAGTAGCAGCAGCAGTAGCAGTGGCAGTAGCAACAACGTAGCAGCAGCAGCAGCAGTAGCAGTAGCAGCAGTAGCAGTAGTAGTAGAAGTAGCAATAGCGGCAGCAGCAGCAGTAGTAGCAGTAGTAGTAGTAGCAACACCAGTAGCAGTAGCAGCAGTAGTAGTAGCAGTAGCAGCAGCAGCAGCAGTAGTAGCAGTAGCAGTACAAGTAGCAGTAGCATTAGCAGTATCAGGAGCAGCAGTAGTAGTAGCAGTAGCAGTAGCCGCAGGAGCAGTAGTTGCAGCAGCAGTAGCAGCAGCAGCAGTAGCTGCAGTAGCAGCAACACCAGTAACAGTAGCAGTAGCAGTAGGAGTTGCAGTAGCAGTAGCAGTAGTAGTAGTAGTAGTAGCAATAGTAGTAATAGCGGCAGTAGCAGTAGCAGCAGCAGCAGTAGCAGTAGTAGTAGCAGTAAGAGCAATAGCAGTAACAATATCAGGAGCAGCAGTAGCAGTAGCAGTAGTAGTAGCAGTAGCAGCAGCAACAGCAGCAGTAGTCGCAGTAGCAGCAGCACCAGTAGCAGCAACACCAGTAGCAGTAGCAGTAACAGTAGCAGTAGCAGTAGGAGTTGCAGTAGCAGTAGCAGTAGTAGTAGTAGTAGCAATAGTAGTAGTAGCAGCAGTAGTAACAACAACAGTAGTAGCAGCAGGAGTAGCAGCAGTAGCAGTAGCAGCAGCACTAACAGCAGCAGCACTAGCAGTAGGAGTAGCAGTAGGAGTAGCAGCAGGAGTAGCAGCAGTAGCAGTAGCAGCAGTAGTAGTAGCAGTAGCAGCAGTAGCAGTAGCTGTAGCAGTAGTAGCAAGACAAGCAACAGCACTAGCAGTAGCAGCAGTAGTAGTAGCAGTAGCAGTAGCAGTAGCAGTAGCAGTAGCAATAGTTGCAGCAGCAGCAGCAGTAGCAGCAGTAGCAGTAGCAGTAGTAGTGGCAGTAGCACCTAAAGTAGCAGTAACAGCAGCAGTAGCAATAGCAGCAAGAGCACTAGCAGTAAGAGAGCAGTAGCAGTAGCAGTATCAGGAGCAGTAGCTGTAGCAGTAGCAGTAAGAGCAGTAGTAGTAGCTGTAAGAGCAGTAACAATACAAGTCTCAGGAGCAGTAGCAGTAGCAGCAGCAGGAGCAGCAGTAGCAGTAGCAGTTGTAGTAGCAGTAGCAGTAGCAGTAGGAGTAGTAGTAGTAGCAGTAGCAGTAGCAGTAGTAGTAGTAGCAGCAGTAATAGTAGCAGCAGTAGTAACAACAACAATAGTAGCAGCAGGAGTAGCAGCAGTAGCAGTAGCAGCAGCACTAACAGCAGCAGCACAAGCAGTAGGAGTAGCAGAAGCAGTAGCAGCAGTAGCAGTAGCAGTAGCAGCAGTAGCAGTAGCAGTAGCAGTAGTAGCAAGACAAGCAGCAGCACTAGCAGTAGCAGCAGTAGTAGTAGCAGTAGCAGTAGCAGTAGCAATAGTTGCAGTAGCAGCAACAGTAGCAGTAGAAGCAGCAGTAGCAATAGCAGTAGCAGTAGCAGCAGTAGCAGTAGCAGTAGTAGTGGCAGTAGCACATGCAGTAGCAGTAGTTGCTGCAGTAGCACTAGGAGTAGTAGTAGTAGCAACAACAATAGTAGCAGCAGTAGTAGCAGTAACAGTAGCAGTAGCAGTAGCAGCAGCAGTAGCACTAGGAGTAGTAGTAGTAGCAGCAACAATAGTAGCAGCAGTAGCAGTAGCAGTAGCAGTAGCAATAGTTGCAGTAGCAGCAGCAGCAGTAGCAGTAGCAGTAGCAGTAGCAATAGTTGCAGTAGCAGCAGCAGCAGTAGCAGTAGCAGTAGCAGTAGCAGTAGCAATAGTTGCAGTAGCAGCAGCAGTAGTAGCAATAGCAGTAGCAGTAGCAGCAGTAGCAGTAGCAGTAGTAGTGGCAGTAGCACCTGCATTAGCAGTAACAGTAGCAGTAGCAGTAGCAGTAGCAGTAGTAGCAGCAGTAGCACTAGGAGTAGTAGTAGTAGCAGCAACAATAGTAGCAGCAGTAGTAGCAGTAACAGTAGCAGTAGCAGTAGCAGCAGCATTAGCAGTAGCAGTAAGAGCAATAGCAGTAGTAGTCGCAGTAGCAGTAGTAGCAGCAGCAGTAGTAGCAGCAGCAGTAGTAACAACAGCAGTAGTAGCAGCAGGAGTAGCAGCAGCAGGAGCAGCAGCAGTAGAAGTAGCAGCAAGAGCACTAGCAGTAACATCAGCAGTAGCAGTAGCAGAAAGAGCACTAGCAGTAGTAGTAGCACTAGCAGTAGCAGTCGCAGCAGTAGCATTAGTAGTAGTTGCAGTAGTAGTGGCAGTAGCACCTGCAGCAGCAGTAACAGTTGCAGTAGCAGTAGCAGTAGCAGTCGCAGTAGCAGTAGCAGTCGCAGTGGCAGTAACAGCAGCAGCAGTAGCAACAGCAGTAGCAGTGGCAGTAGCAACAACGTAGCAGCAGCAGCAGTAGCAGTAGCAGCAGTAGCAGTAGTAGTAGAAGTAGCAGTAGCAATAGCGGCAGCAGCAGCAGTAGTAGCAGTAGTAGTAGTAGTAGCAGTAGCATTAGCAACACCAGTAGCAGTAGCAACAGTAGTAGTAGCAGTAGCAGCAGCAGCAGCAGTAGTAGCAGTAGCAGTACAAGTAGCAGTAGCATTAGCAGTATCAGGAGCAGCAGTAGTAGTAGCAGTAGCAGTAGCCGCAGGAGCAGTAGTAGCAGCAGTAGCAGCAGCAGCAGCAGTAGCTGCAGTAGCAGCAGTAGCAGCAACACCAGTAGCAGTAGCAGTAACAGTAGCAGTAGCAGTAGGAGTTGCAGTAGCAGTAGCAGTAGCAGTAGTAGTAGTAGAAATAGTAGTAATAGCGGCAGTAGCAGTAGCAGTAGCAGCAGCAGCAGGAGCAGTAGTAGTAGCAGTAAGAGCAATAGCAGTAGCACTAGCAGTAGCAGTATCAGGAGCAGCAGTAGCAGTAGCAGTAGTAGTAGCAGTAGCAGTAGCGGCAGCAACAGTAGCAGCAGCAGCATCAGTAGTCGCAGTAGCCGCAGCACCAGTAGCAGCAACACCAGTAGCAGTTGTAGTAGCAGTAGCAGTAGCAGTAGGAGTAGTAGTAGTAGCAGTAGCAGTAGCAGTAGTAGTAGTAGCAGTAGTAATAGTAGCAGCAGTAGTAACAACAACAATAGTAGCAGCAGGAGTAGCAGCAGTAGCAGTAGCAGCAGCACTAACAGCAGCAGCACAAGCAGTAGGAGTA
The DNA here is from genome assembly GCA_963853835.1 of Calendula officinalis. NCBI lineage: Eukaryota > Viridiplantae > Streptophyta > Magnoliopsida > Asterales > Asteraceae > Calendula > Calendula officinalis. The sequence goes on along the minus strand of OY970825.1, from coordinate 83,379,134 downwards.
GCAGAAGAAGTAGCAGCAGTAGCAGTAGCAGTAGCAGTAGCAGCAGTATCAGTAGCAGTAGCAGCAGTAGCAGTAGCAGTTGCAGTAGTAGCAAGACAAGCAGCAGCACTAGCAGTAGCAGCAGTAGTAGTAGCAGTAGCAGTAGCAATAGTTGCAGTAGCAGCAGCAGTAGCAGTAGAAGCAGCAGTAGCAATAGCAGTAGCAGCAGTAGCAGTAGCAGTAGTAGTGGCAGTAGCACATGCAGTAGCAGTAGTAGCTGCAGTAGCACTAGGAGTAGTAGTAGTAGCAACAACAATAGTAGCAGCAGTAGTAGCAGTAACAGTAGCAGTAGCAGCAGCAGTAGCACTAGGAGTAGTAGTAGTAGCAGCAACAATAGTAGCAGCAGTAGCAGTAGCAGTAGCAATAGTTGCAGTAGCAGCAGCAGCAGTAGCAGTAGCAGTAGCAGTAGCAATAGTTGTAGTAGCAGCAGCAGTAGTAGCAATAACAGTAGCAGTAGCAGCAGTAGTAGTAGCAGTAGTAGTGGCAGTAGCACCTGCAGTAGCAGTAACAGTAGCAGTAGCAGTAGCAGTAGTAGCAGCAGTAGCACTAGGAGTAGTAGTAGTAGCAGCAACAATAGTAGCAGCAGTAGTAGCAGTAACAGTAGCAGTAGCAGTAGCAGCAGCATTAGCAGTAGCAGTAAGAGCAGTAGCAGTAGTAGTCGCAGTAGCAGTAGTAGCAGTAGCAGTAGTAGCAGCAGCAGTAGTAGCAGCAGCAGTAGTAACAATAGCAGTAGTAGCAGCAGGAGTAGCAGCAGCAGGAGCAGCAGCAGTAGCAGTAGCAGCAAGAGCACTAGCAGTAGTAGTAGCACTAGCAGTAGCAGTCGTAGCAGTAGCATTAGTAGTAGTAGCAGTAGTAGTGGCAGTAGCACCTGCAGCAGCAGTAACAGTTGCAGTAGCAGTAGCAGTAGCAGTCGCAGTAGCAGTAGCAGTCGCAGTGGCAGTAACAGCAGCAGCAGTAGCAACAGCAGTAGCAGTGGCAGTAGCAACAACGTAGCAGCAGCAGCAGTAGCAGTAGCAGCAGTAGCAGTAGTAGTAGAAGTAGCAGTAGCAATAGCGGCAGCAGCAGCAGTAGTAGCAGTAGTAGTAGTAGTAGCAGTAGCATTAGCAACACCAGTAGCAGTAGCAGCAGTAGTAGTAGCAGTAGCAGTACAAGTAGCAGTAGCATTAGCAGTATCAGGAGCAGCAGTAGTAGTAGCAGTAGCAGTAGCCGCAGGAGCAGTAGTAGCAGCAGTAGCAGCAGCAGCAGCAGTAGCTGCAGTAGCAGCAACACAAGTAGCAGTAGCAGTAACAGTAGCAGTAGCAGTAGGAGTTGCAGTAGCAGTAGCAGTAGCAGTAGTAGTAGTACCAATAGTAGTAATAGCGGCAGTAGCAGTAGCAGTAGCAGCAGCAGCAGCAGGAGCAGTAGTAGTAGCAGTAAGAGCAATAGTAGTAGCAGTAGCAGTAGCAGTATCAGGAGCAGCAGTAGCAGTAGCAGTAGTAGTAGCAGTAGCAGTAGCGGCAGCAACAGTAGCAGCAGCAGCATCAGTAGTCACAGTAGCCGCAGCACCAGTAGCAGCAACACCAGTAGCAGTAGCAATAACAGTAGCAGTAGCAGTAGGAGTTGCAGTAGCAGTAGCAGTAGCAGTAGCAGTAGTAGTAGTAGCAATAGTAGTAGTAGCAGCAGTAGTAACAACAACAGTAGTACCAGCAGGAGTAGCAGCCGTAGCAGTAGCAGCAGCACTAACAGCAGCAGCACTAGCAGTAGGAGTAGCAGTAGGAGTAGCAGAAGCAGTAGCAGCAGTAGCAGTAGCAGCAGCAGCAGTAGCAGTAGCAGCAGTAGCAGTAGCAGTAGCAGTAGCAGTAGTAGCAAGACAAGCAGCAGCACTAGCAGTAGCAGCAGTAGTAGTAGCAGTAGCAGTAGCAGTAGCAGTAGTAGTGGTAGTATCACCTGCAGCAGCAGTAACAGTTGCAGTAGCAGTAGCAGTAGCAGTAGCAGTAGGAGTAGCAGTCGCAGTGGCAGTAACAGCAGCAGCAGCAGTAGCAACAGCAGTAGCAGAAACAGTAGTAGCAGCAGTAGTAGTAGCACTAGTTACAGCAGCAGCAACAGTAACAGTAGCAGTAGCAGTAGCAGCAAGAGCAGTAGCAGTAGCAGTAGCAGTAATAGCAGTAGCAATAAGAGCAGTAGTTGTACTAGTCTCAGGAGCAGTAGCAGTATCAGGAGCAGCAGTAGCAGTAGCAGTAGCAGTTGTAGCAGTAGCAGTATCAGGAGCAGTAGCAGCAGCAGTAGCAGTAGTAGCAGTAGCAGTTGTAGCAGTAGCAGTATCAGGAGCAGTAGCAGTAGCAGTATCAGTAGCATTAGCAGTATCAGTAGCATTAGCAGTAGTAGCAGTAAGAGCAGGAGCAGTAGTAGTAAGAGCGGAAACAGTAGCCGTATCAGGAGCAGTAGCAGTAGCAGTATCAGGAGCAAGAGTAGTAGCAGTATCAGTAGTAGCAAGAGCAGCAGCAGTAGCAGCAGCAGTAGCAGCAAGATCAGTAGCAGTAGCAGTAAGAGAGCAGTAGTAGTAGTAGCAGTAGCAGTAGCAGTAGCAGTAGCAATAGTAGTAGTAGTAGCACTAGCAGTAGTAGAAGCAGCAATAGCAGTAGCAGTAGCAGCAGTAGCAGTAGCAGTAGTAGTGGCAGTAGCACCTGCAGTAGCAGTAACAGTTGCAGTAGCAGTAGCAGTAGTAGTAGCAGTAGCAGTAGCAGTAGCTGCAGCAGCAGTAGCAGCAGTAGTAGCAGTAGTAGCAGTAGTAGCAGCAGTAGCACTAGGAGTAGTAGTAGTAGTAGCAGCAACAATAGTAGCAGCAGTAGTAGCAGTAACAGTAGCAGTAGCAGTAGTAGCAGCAGTAGCACTAGGAGTAGTAGTAGTAGCAGCAACAATAGTAGCAGCAGTAGTAGCAGTAACAGTAGCAGTAGCAGTAGCAGCAGCATTAGCAGTAGCAGTAAGAGCAGTAGCAGTAGTAGTCGCAGTAGCAGTAGTAGCAGTAGCAGTAGTAGCAGCAGCAGTAGTAGCAGCAGCAGTAGTAACAACAGCAGTAGTAGCAGCAGGAGTAGCAGCAGCAGGAGCAGCAGCAGTAGCAGTAGCAGCAAGAGCACTAGCAGTAACATCAGCAGTAGCAGTAGCAGCAAGAGCACTAGCAGTAGTAGTAGCACTAGCAGTAGCAGTAGCAGCAGTAGCATTAGTAGTAGTAGCAGTAGTAGTGGCAGTAGCACCTGCAGCAGCAGTAACAGTTGCAGTAGCAGTAGCAGTCGCAGTAGCAGTAGCAGTCGCAGTGGCAGTAACAGCAGCAGCAGTAGCAACAGCAGTAGCAGTGGCAGTAGCAACAACGTAGCAGCAGCAGCAGTAGCAGTAGCAGCAGTAGCAATAGTAGTAGAAGTAGCAGTAGCAATAGCGGCAGCAGCAGCAGTAGTAGCAGTAGTAGTAGTAGTAGCAGTAGCATTAGCAACACCAGTAGCAGTAGCAGCAGTAGTAGTAGCAGTAGCAGCAGCAGCAGCAGTAGTAGCAGTAGCAGTACAAGTAGCAGTAGCATTAGCAGTATCAGGAGAAGCAGTAGTAGTAGCAGTAGCAGTAGCCGCAGGAGCAGTAGTAGTAGCAGCAGTAGCAGCAGCAGCAGCAGTAGCTGCAGTAGCAGCAACACCAGTAGCAGTAGCAGTAACAGTAGCAGTAGCAGTAGGAGTTGCAGTAGCAGTAGCAGTAGCAGTAGTAGTAGCAATAGTAGTAATAGCGGCAGTAGCAGTAGCAGTAGCAGTAGTAGTAGCAGTAAGAGCAATAGCAGTAGCAGTAGCAGTATCAGGAGCAGCAGTTGCAGTAGCAGTAGTAGTAGCAGTAGCAGTAGTGGCAGCAACAGTAGCAGCAGCAGCATCAGTAGTCGCAGTAGCAGCAGCACCAGTAGCAGCAACACCAGTAGCAGTAGCAGTAACAGTAGCAGTAGCAGTAGGAGTTGCAGTAGCAGTAGCAGTAGCAGTAGCAGTAGTAGTAGTAGTAGCAATAGTAGTAGTAGCAGCAAGATCAGTAGCAGTAGCAGTAAGAGAGCAGTAGCAGTAGCAGCAGTAGTAGCAGTAGTAGTGTCAGTAGCAGTAGTAGTAGCAGTAGCACTAGTAGTGGAAGTAGCAGTAGCAGTAGCAGTAGCTGCAGGAGCAGCAGTAGTAGTAGTAGCAGTAGCAGTAGTAGTAGGAGCAGCAGTAGTAGCAGCAGGAGTAGCAGCAGCAGTAACAGTAGCAGTAGCAATAGCAGTAGCAGCAGCAGTAGCAGTAGCAGCAGCAGCAGTAGCAGTAGCAGTAGCAGCAGTAGCAGTAGCAGTAGCAGTAGTAGCAAGACTAGCAGCAGCACTAGCAGCAGAAGCAGTAGTAGCAGCAGCAGTAGCAGTAGCAGTAGTTGTAGCAGTAGATGTTGCAGTAGTAGTAGCAGTAAGAGCAATAGCAGTAGCAGTAAGAGCAGTAGCAGTAGCAGTAGTAGTAGCAGTAACAGTGGTAGCAGCAGTAGTAGCAGCACTAGCAACAGCAGCAGCAGCGGTAACAGCAGCAGTAGCAGTAGCAGCAAGAGCACTAGCAGTAAGAGAGCAGTAGCAGTAGCAGTATCAGGAGCAGTAGCTGTAGCAGTAGCAGTAAAAGCAGTAGTAGTAGCTGTAAGAGCAGTAACAATACAAGTCTCGGGAGCAGTAGCAGTAGCAGTAGCAGGAGCAGCAGTAGCAGTAGCAGTTGTAGTAGCAGTAGCAGTAGCAGTAGCAGTAGTAGTAGTAGCAGTAGCAGTAGCAGTAGTAGTAGTAGCAGCAGTAGTAACAACAATAGTAGTAGCAGCAGGAGTAGCAGCAGTAGCAGTAGCAGCAGCACTAACAGCAGCAGCACTAGCAGTAGGAGTAGCAGTAGGAGTAGCAGAAGCAGTAGCAGCAGTAGCAATAGTAGTAGCAGCAGTAGCAGTAGCAGTAGCAGTAGCAGTAGTAGCAAGACAAGCAGCAGCACTAGCAGTAGCAGCAGTAGTAGTAGCAGTAGCAGTAGCAGTAGCAATAGTTGCAGTAGCAGCAGCAGCAGTAGTAGAAGCAGCAGTAGCAATAGCAGTAGCAGTAGCAGCAGTAGCAGTAGCAGTAGTAGTGGCAGTAGCACCTGCAGTAGCAGTAACAGTTGCAGTAGCAGTAGCAGTAGTAGTAGCAGTAGCAGTAGCAGTAGCTGCAGCAGCAGTAGCAGCAGTAGTAGCCGTAGTAGTAGCAGTAGTAGCAGCAGTAGCACTAGGAGTAGTAGTAGTAGTAGCAGCAACAATAGTAGCAGCAGTAGTAGCAGTAACAGTAGCAGTAGCAGTTGTAGCAGTAGCAGTATCAGGAGCAGTAGCAGCAGCAGTAGCAGTAGTAGCAGTAGCAGTTGTAGCAGTAGCAGTATCAATAGCAGTAGCAGTAGCAGTATCAGTAGCATTAGCAGTATCAGTAGCATTAGCAGTAGTAGCAGTAAGAGCAGGAGCAGTAGTAGTAAGAGCGGAAACAGTAGCCGTATCAGGAGCAGTAGCAGTAGCAGTATCAGGAGCAAGAGTAGTAGCAGTATCAGTAGTAGCAAGAGCAGCAGCAGTAGCAGCAGCAGTAGCAGCAAGATCAGTAGCAGTAGCAGTAAGAGAGCAGTAGCAGTAGCAGTAGTAGTAGCAGTAGTAGTGTCAGTAGCAGTAGTAGTAGCAGTAGCACTAGTAGTGGAAGTAGCAGTAGCAGTAGTAGCAAGACTAGCAGCAGCACTAGCAGCAGAAGCAGTAGTAGCAGCAGCAGTTGCAGTAGCAGTAGCAGTAGTTGTAGCAGTAGATGTAGCAGTAGTAGTAGCAGTAAGAGCAATAGCAGTAGCAGTAAGAGCAGTAGCAGTTTAGCAGTAGCAGTATCAGGAGCAGGAGCAGTAGCAGTAGTAGTAGCAGTAACAGTGGTAGCAGCAGTAGTAGCAACACTAGCAACAGCAGCAGCAGCGGTAACAGCAGCAGTAGCAGCAAGAGCACTAGCAGTAAGAGAGCAGTAGCAGTAGCAGTATCAGGAGCAGTAGCTGTAGCAGTAGCAGTAAAAGCAGTAGTAGTAGCTGTAAGAGCAGTAACAATACAAGTCTCAGGAGCAGTAGCAGTAGCAGGAGCAGGAGCAGCAGTAGCAGTAGCAGTTGTAGTAGCAGTAGCAGTAGCAGTAGCAGTAGTAGTAGCAGCAGCAGTAGCAGTAGCAGTAGTAGTAGTAGCAGCAGTAGTAACAACAATAGTAGTAGCAGCAGGAGTAGCAGCAGTAGCAGTAGCAGCAGCACTAACAGCAGCAGCACTAGCAGTAGGAGTAGCAGTAGGAGTAGCAGAAGCAGTAGCAGCAGTAGCAATAGCAGTAGCAGCAGTAGCAGTAGCAGTAGTAGCAATACAAGCAGCAGCACTAGCAGTAGCAGCAGTAGTAGTAGCAGTAGCAGTAGCAGTAGCAGTAGCAGTAGCAATAGTAGTAGTAGTAGCACTAGCAGTAGTAGAAGCAGCAATAGCAGTAGCAGTAGCAGCAGTAGCAGTAGCAGTAGTAGTGGCAGTAGCACCTGCAGTAGCAGTAACAGTTGCAGTAGCAGTAGCAGTAGTAGTAGCAGTAGCAGTAGCAGTAGCTGCAGCAGCAGTAGCAGCAGTAGTAGCAGTAGTAGCAGTAGTAGCAGCAGTAGCACTAGGAGTAGTAGTAGTAGTAGCAGCAACAATAGTAGCAGCAGTAGTAGCAGTAACAGTAGCAGTAGCAGTAGTAGCAGCAGTAGCACTAGGAGTAGTAGTAGTAGCAGCAACAATAGTAGCAGCAGTAGTAGCAGTAACAGTAGCAGTAGCAGTAGCAGCAGCATTAGCAGTAGCAGTAAGAGCAGTAGCAGTAGTAGTCGCAGTAGCAGTAGTAGCAGTAGCAGTAGTAGCAGCAGCAGTAGTAGCAGCAGCAGTAGTAACAACAGCAGTAGTAGCAGCAGGAGTAGCAGCAGCAGGAGCAGCAGCAGTAGCAGTAGCAGCAAGAGCACTAGCAGTAACATCAGCAGTAGCAGTAGCAGCAAGAGCACTAGCAGTAGTAGTAGCACTAGCAGTAGCAGTAGCAGCAGTAGCATTAGTAGTAGTAGCAGTAGTAGTGGCAGTAGCACCTGCAGCAGCAGTAACAGTTGCAGTAGCAGTAGCAGTAGCAGTCGCAGTAGCAGTAGCAGTCGCAGTGGCAGTAACAGCAGCAGCAGTAGCAACAGCAGTAGCAGTGGCAGTAGCAACAACGTAGCAGCAGCAGCAGTAGCAGTAGCAGCAGTAGCAATAGTAGTAGAAGTAGCAGTAGCAATAGCGGCAGCAGCAGCAGTAGTAGCAGTAGTAGTAGTAGTAGCAGTAGCATTAGCAACACCAGTAGCAGTAGCAGCAGTAGTAGTAGCAGTAGCAGCAGCAGCAGCAGTAGTAGCAGTAGCAGTACAAGTAGCAGTAGCATTAGCAGTATCAGGAGAAGCAGTAGTAGTAGCAGTAGCAGTAGCCGCAGGAGCAGTAGTAGTAGCAGCAGTAGCAGCAGCAGCAGCAGTAGCTGCAGTAGCAGCAACACCAGTAGCAGTAGCAGTAACAGTAGCAGTAGCAGTAGGAGTTGCAGTAGCAGTAGCAGTAGCAGTAGTAGTAGCAATAGTAGTAATAGCGGCAGTAGCAGTAGCAGTAGCAGTAGTAGTAGCAGTAAGAGCAATAGCAGTAGCAGTAGCAGTATCAGGAGCAGCAGTTGCAGTAGCAGTAGTAGTAGCAGTAGCAGTAGCGGCAGCAACAGTAGCAGCAGCAGCATCAGTAGTCGCAGTAGCAGCAGCACCAGTAGCAGCAACACCAGTAGCAGTAGCAGTAACAGTAGCAGTAGCAGTAGGAGTTGCAGTAGCAGTAGCAGTAGCAGTAGCAGTAGTAGTAGTAGTAGCAATAGTAGTAGTAGCAGCAGTAGTAACAACAACAGTAGTAGCAGCAGGAGTAGCAGCCGTAGCAGTAGCAGCAGCACTAACAGCAGCAGCATTAGGAGTAGGAGTAGCAGTAGGAGTAGCAGAAGCAGTAGCAGCAGTAGCAGTAGCAGTAGCAGCAGTAGCAGTAGCAGTAGCAGCAGTAGCAGTAGCAGTAGCAGTAGTAGCAAGACAAGCAGCAGCACTAGCAGTAGCAGCAGTAGTAGTAGCAGTAGCAGTAGCAGTAGTAGTGGTAGTAGCACCTGCAGCAGCAGTAACAGTTGCAGTAGCAGTAGCAGTAGCAGTAGCAGTAGCAGTAGGAGTAGCAGTAGCAGTGGCAGTAACAGCAGCAGCAGCAGTAGCAACAGTAGTAGCAGAAACAGTAGTAGCAGCAGTAGTAGTAGCACTAGTTACAGCAGCAGCAACAGTAACAGCAGCAGTAGTAGTAGCAGCAGTAGCAGTAGCAGTAATAGCAGTAGCAATAAGAGCAGTAGTTGTACTAGTCTCAGGAGCAGTAGCAGTATCAGGAGCAGCAGTAGCAGTAGCAGTTGTAGCAGTAGCAGTATCAGGAGCAGTAGCAGCAGCAGTAGCAGTAGTAGCAGTAGCAGTTGTAGCAGTAGCAGTATCAGGAGCAGTAGCAGTAGCAGTATCAGTAGCATTAGCAGTAGTAGCAGTAAGAGCAGGAGCAGTAGTAGTAAGAGCGTTAGCAGTAGCCGTATCAGGAGCAGTAGCAGTAGCAGTATCAGGAGCAAGAGTAGTAGCAGTATCAGTAGTAGCAAGAGCAGCAGCAGTAGCAGCAGCAGTAGCAGCAAGATCAGTAGCAGTAGCAGTAAGAGAGCAGTAGCAGTAGCAGCAGTAGTAGCAGTAGTAGTGTCAGTAGCAGTAGTAGTAGCAGTAGCACTAGTAGTGGAAGTAGCAGTAGCAGTAGCAGTAGCTGCAGGAGCAGCAGTAGTAGTAGTAGCAGTAGCAGTAGCAGTAGTAGTAGGAGCAGCAGTAGTAGCAGCAGGAGTAGCAGCAGCAGTAACAGTAGCAGTAGCAATAGCAGTAGCAGCAGCAGTAGCAGTAGCAGCAGCAGCAGTAGCAGTAGCAGTAGCAGCAGTAGCAGTAGCAGTAGCAGTAGCAGTAGTAGCAAGACTAGCAGCAGCACTAGCAGCAGAAGCAGTAGTAGCAGCAGCAGTAGCAGTAGCAGTAGTTGTAGCAGTAGATGTAGCAGTAGTAGTAGCAGTAAGAGCAATAGCAGTAGCAGTAAGAGCAGTAGCAGTAGC
>OY970825.1:83354941-83357441 GCA_963853835.1 Calendula officinalis | reverse complement strand
TAGCAGTAGCAGTAGTAGTAGTAGTAGTAGCAGTAGCAGTAGCAGTAGTAGCAGCAGTAGTAACAACAACAGTAGTAGCAGCAGGAGTAGCAGCAGTAGCAGTAGCAGCAGCACTAACAGCAGCACCACTAGCAGTAGGAGTAGCAGAAGCAGTAGCAGAAGCAGTAGCAGCAGTAGCAGTAGCAGTAGCAGTAGTTGGAAGACAAGCAGCAGCACTAGCAGTAGCAGCAGTAGTAGTAGCAGTAGCAGTAGCAGTAGCAGTAGCAGTAGCAGTAGCAGTAGCAGTAGCAGTAGCAATAGTTGCAGTAGCAGCAGCAGCAGTAGCAGTAGCAGCAGTAGCAGTAGTAGTAGAAGTAGCAGTAGCAATAGCAGCAGCAGCAGTAGTAGCAGTAGTAGTAGTAGTAGCAGTAGCAGTAGCAACACCAGTAGCAGTAGCAGCAGTAGTAGTAGTAGTAGCAGTAGCCGCAGGAGCAGTAGTATCAGCAGCAGTAGCAGCAGCAGTAGCTGCAGTAGCAGCAACACCAGTAGCAGTAGCAGTAACAGTAGCAGTAGCAGTAGGAGTTGCAGTAGCAGTAGCAGTAGCAGTAGTAGTAGTAGCAATAGTAGTAATAGCGGCAGTAGCAGTAGCAGTAGCAGCAGCAGCAGTAGCAGTAGTAGTAGCAGTAAGAGCAATAGCAGTAGCAGTATCAGGAGCAGCAGTAGCAGTAGCAGTAGTAGTAGCAGTAGCAGCAGCAGCAGTAGCAGCAGCAGCAGCAGTAGTCGCAGTAGCAGCAGCACCAGTAGCAGCAACACCAGTAGCAGTAGCAGTAACAGTAGCAGTAGCAGTAGGAGTTGCAGTAGCAGTAGCAGTAGCAGTAGCAGCAGTAGTAGTAGTAGAAATAGTAGTAGTAGGAGCAGTAGTAACAACAACAGTAGTAGCAGCAGGAGTAGCAGCACTAGCAGTAGCAGCAGCACTAACAGCAGCAGCACTAGCAGTAGGAGTAGCAGTAAGAGCAATAGCAGTAGCAGTAAGAGCAGTAGCAGTAGCAGTATCAGGAGCAGGAGCAGTAGCAGTAGTAGTAGCAGTAACAATGGTAGCAGCGGTAGTAGCAGCACTAGCAACAGCAGCAGCAGCGGTAACAGCAGCAGTAGCAGTAGCAGCAAGAGCACTAGCAGTAAGAGAGCAGTAGCAGTAGCATTATCAGGAGCAGTAGCTGTAGCAGTAGCAGTAAAAGCAGTAGTAGTAGCTGTAAGAGCAGTAACAATACAAGTCTCAGGAGCAGTAGCAGTAGCAGTAGCAGGAGCAGCAGTAGCAGTAGCAGTTGTAGTAGCAGTAGCAGTAGCAGTAGCAGTAGCAGTAGTAGTAGTAGCAGTAGCAGTAGCAGTAGCAGTAGTAGTAGCAGCAGTAGTAACAACAACAGTAGTAGCAGCAGGAGTAGCAGCAGTAGCAGTAGCAGCAGCACTAACAGCAGCAGCACTAGCAGTAGGAGTAGCAGAAGCAGTAGCAGAAGCAGTAGCAGCAGTAGCAGTAGCAGTAGCAGTAGTAGGAAGACAAGCAGCAGCACTAGCAGTAGCAGCAGTAGTAGTAGCAGTAGCAGTAGCAGTAGCAGTAGAAGTAGCAGTAGCAGTAGCAGTAGCAATAGTTGCAGTAGCAGCAGCAGCAGTAGTAGAAGCAGCATTAGCAATAGTAGCAAGACAAGCAGCAGCACTAGAAGTAGCAGCAGTAGTAGTAGTAGTAGTAGCAGTAGCAATAGTTGCAGTAGCAGCAGCAGTAGTAGTAGCAGCAGTAGCAGTAGTAGCAAGACAAGCAGCAGCACTAGCAGTAGCAGCAGTAGTAGTAGCAGTAGCAGTAGCAGTAGCAATAGTTGGAGTAGCAGCAGCAGTAGTAGTAGCAGCAGTAGCTGTAGTAGCAAGACAAGCAGCAGCACTAGCAGTAGCAGCAGTAGTAGTAGAAGTAGCAGTAGCAGTAGCAGTAGGAGTTGAAGTAGCAGTAGCAGTAGCAGTAGTAGTAGTAGCAATAGTAGTAGTAGCAGCAGTAGTAACAACAACATTAGTAGCAGCAGTAGCAGTAGCAGCAGCACTAACAGCAGCAGCAGCACTAGCAGTAGGAGTAGCAGTAAGAGCAATAGCAGTAGCAGTAAGAGCAGTAGCAGTAGCAGTAGCAGTATCAGGAGCAGGAGCAGTAGCAGTAGTAGTAGCAGTAACAGTGGTAGCAGCAGTAGTAGCAGCACTAGCAACAGCAGCAGCAGCGGTAACAGCAGCAGTAGCAGTAGCAGCAAGAGCACTAGCAGTAAGAGAGCAGTAGCAGTAGCAGTATCAGGAGCAGTAGCTGTAGCAGTAGCAGTAAAAGCAGTAGTAGTAGCTGTAAGAGCAGAAACAATACAAGTCTTAGGTGCAGTAGCAGTAGCAGTAGCAGGAGCAGCAGTAGCAGTAGCAGTTGTAGTAGTAGTAGCAGTAGCAGTAGCAGTAGTAGTAGTAGCAGTAGCAGTAGCAGTAGCAGTAGTAGTAGTAGCAGCAGTAG
>OY970825.1:83299941-83349941 GCA_963853835.1 Calendula officinalis | reverse complement strand
TAGTAACAACAACAGTAGTAGCAGCAGGAGTAGCAGCAGTAGCAGTAGCAGCAGCACTAACAGCAGCAGCACTAGCAGTAGGAGTAGCAGTAAGAGCAATAGCAGTAGCAGTAAGAGCAGTAGCAGTAGCAGTATCAGGAGCAGGAGCAGTAGCAGTAGTAGTAGCAGTAACAATGGTAGCAGCGGTAGTAGCAGGACTAGCAACAGCAGCAGCAGCGGTAACAGCAGCAGTAGCAGTAGCAGCAAGAGCACTAGCAGTAAGAGAGCAGTAGCAGTAGCATTATCAGGAGCAGTAGCTGTAGCAGTAGCAGTAAAAGCAGTAGTAGTAGCTGTAAGAGCAGTAACAATACAAGTCTCAGGAGCAGTAGCAGTAGCAGTAGCAGGAGCAGCAGTAGCAGTAGCAGTTGTAGTAGCAGTAGCAGTAGCAGTAGCAGTAGCAGTAGCAGTAGTAGTAGTAGTAGCAGTAGCAGTAGCAGTAGTAGTAGCAGCAGTAGTAACAACAACAGTAGTAGCAGCAGGAGTAGCAGCAGTAGCAGTAGCAGCAGCAGCAGCACTAACAGCAGCAGCACTAGCAGTAGGAGTAGCAGAAGCAGTAGCAGAAGCAGTAGCAGCAGTAGCAGTAGCAGTAGCAGTAGTAGGAAGACAAGCAGCAGCACTAGCAGTAGTAGCAGTAGTAGTAGCAGTAGCAGTAGCAGTAGCAGTAGCAGTAGAAGTAGCAGTAGCAGTAGCAGTAGCAGTAGCAGTAGCAATAGTTGCAGTAGCAGCAGCAGCAGTAGTAGAAGCAGCATTAGCAATAGTAGCAAGACAAGCAGCAGCACTAGAAGTAGCAGCAGTAGTAGTAGCAGTAGTAGTAGCAGTAGCAATAGTTGCAGTAGCAGCAGCAGTAGTAGTAGCAGCAGTAGCAGTAGTAGCAAGACAAGCAGCAGCACTAGCAGTAGCAGCAGTAGTAGTAGCAGTAGCAGTAGCAGTAGCAATAGTTGGAGTAGCAGCAGCAGTAGTAGTAGCAGCAGTAGCTGTAGTAGCAAGACAAGCAGCAGCACTAGCAGTAGCAGCAGTAGTAGTAGAAGTAGCAGTAGCAGCAAGACAACCGCAACCGAACCGGACCGGAACCGGTAAACCCGGGTGCCCAAAAAAACCAAATTTAAAGACCGGAAACCGGACCGGTAAAACCGGTTCCGGTCCCGGTTCGGTTGCGGTTCGGGTCGGTCTACAACCGGGTTTAGAACCGACAAACCCGACTAGTTTTTTGTGGATTTTTTCTGCTGTTTTTTCCTTTGATTTTTTCCTGCAATTCTTTGCTGCCTGCAATTATATTCGCTGATATGTATATAAATTCGATATACAAAAATCATATATACTATATAGTTAACAGAAATCATATATATATACACATGAAACGTCATACTGATATATATTTAAACTCAAGATACAAAAAAAACAAACAGAATCAATCGTGATATAGACGAGCATATACTGATATACAAAATCGAGATACAATGAATTGCTTTCTTAAATCGTATTTGAGCATTTCTTGGAAGAAAAGAAAAATGCATACGAACCAGACCAAGAATTGATATCGACGGCTTTGGAATAGACAGAATATACCCTACAAAAAAGTCTTTTAATATACCGGTTCTAAACCCGGTTTAACCGGAACCGAACCGGCCCGGGACCGGTAAACCCGGTTTGCTGTTTTTGGTAAGATATAAGAACCGGAAACCGGACCGCTTAAGCCGGTTCCGGTTCGGTTCGGTGCCGGTTCCGGTTCGGTGCCGGTTCGGTTCCGGTTTTTTGGTTTTGGTGCACATCCCTACAGTAGCAGTAGCAATAGTTGCAGTAGCAGCAGCAGTAGTAGTAGCAGCAGTAGCAGTAGTAGCAAGCCAAGAAGCAGCACTAGCAGTAGCAGTAGTAGTAGTAGCAGTAGCAGTAGCAGTAGCAGTAGCAGTAGCAATAGTTGCAGTAGCAGCAGCAGCAGTAGTAGAAGCAGCAGTAGCAATAGCAGTAGCAGTAGCAGAAGTAGCAGTAGCAGTAGTAGTGGCAGTAGCACCTGCAGTAGCAGTAACAGTTGCAGTAGCAGTAGCAGTAGTAGTAGCAGTAGTAGTAGCTGCAGCAGCAGTAGCAGCAGCAGTAGCAGCAGTAGTAGCAGTAGCAGTTGCAGTAGTAGCAGCAGTAGCACTAGGAGTAGTAGTAGTAGTAGTAGCAGCAACAATAGTAGCAGCAGTAGTAGCAGTAACAGTAGCAGTAGCAGTAGCAGCAGCATTAGCAGTAGCAGTTAGAGCAGTAGCAGTAGTAGCAGTAGCAGTAGTAACAGCAGCAGTAGTAGCAGCAGGAGTAGCAGCAGCAGTAGCAGTAGCAGCAAGAGCACTAGCAGTAACATCAGCAGTAGCAATAGCAGCAAGAGCTCTAGCAGTAGTAGTAGCACTAGCAGTAGCAGTCATAGCAGTAGCAGTAGTAGTAGTAGCAGTAGTAGTGGCAGTAGCACCTGCAACAGCAGTAACAGTTGCAGTAGCAGTAGCAGTAGCAGTCGCAGTAGCAGTAGCAGTCGCAGTGGCAGTAACAGCAGCAGCAGTAGCAACAACAGTAGCAGTGGCAGTAGCAACAACGTAACAGCAGCAGCAGTAGCAGTAGTAATAGAAGTAGCAGTAGCAATAGCGGCAGCAGCAGCAGTAGTAGCAGTAGTAGTAGTAGTAGCAGTAGCAGTAGCAACACCAGTAGCAGTAGCAGCAGTAGTAGTAGCAGTAGCAGCAGCAGCATCAGTAGTAGCAGTAGCAGTACAAGTAGCAGTAGCATTAGCAGTATCAGGAGCAGCAGTAGTAGTAGCAGTAGCAGTAGCCGCAGGAGCAGTAGTAGCAGCAGCAGTAGCAGCAGCAGCAGTAGCTGCAGTAGCAGCAACACCAGTAGCAGTAGCAGTAACAGTAGCAGTAGCAGTAGCAGTAGGAGTTGCAGTAGCAGTAGCAGTAGTAGTAGTAGCAATAGTAGTAATAGCGGCAGTAGCAGTAGCAGTAGCAGCAGTAGTAGCAGTAGTAGTAGCAGTAAGAGCAATAGCAGTAGCAGTAGCAGTATCAGGAGCAGCAGTAGCAGTAGCAGTAGCAGCAGTAGCAGTAGCAGAAGTAGCAGTAGCAGTAGTAGTGGCAGTAGCACCTGCAGTAGCAGTAACAGTTGCAGTAGCAGTAGCAGTAGTAGTAGCAGTAGTAGTAGCTGCAGCAGCAGTAGCAGCAGCCGTAGCAGCAGTAGTAGCAGTAGCAGTTGCAGTAGTAGCAGCAGTAGCACTAGGAGTAGTAGTAGTAGTAGTAGCAGCAACAATAGTAGCAGCAGTAGTAGCAGTAACAGTAGCAGTAGCAGTAGCAGCAGCATTAGCAGTAGCAGTTAGAGCAGTAGCAGTAGTAGCAGTAGCAGTAGTAACAGCAGCAGTAGTAGCAGCAGGAGTAGCAGCAGCAGTAGCAGTAGCAGCAAGAGCACTAGCAGTAACATCAGCAGTAGCAATAGCAGCAAGAGCTCTAGCAGTAGTAGTAGCACTAGCAGTAGCAGTCATAGCAGTAGCAGTAGTAGTAGTAGCAGTAGTAGTGGCAGTAGCACCTGCAACAGCAGTAACAGTTGCAGTAGCAGTAGCAGTAGCAGTCGCAGTAGCAGTAGCAGTCGCAGTGGCAGTAACAGCAGCAGCAGTAGCAACAACAGTAGCAGTGGCAGTAGCAACAACGTAACAGCAGCAGCAGTAGCAGTAGTAGTAAAAGTAGCAGTAGCAATAGCGGCAGCAGCAGCAGTAGTAGCAGTAGTAGTAGTAGTAGCAGTAGCAGTAGCAACACCAGTAGCAGTAGCAGCAGTAGTAGTAGCAGTAGCAGCAGCAGCATCAGTAGTAGCAGTAGCAGTACAAGTAGCAGTAGCATTAGCAGTATCAGGAGCAGCAGTAGTAGTAGCAGTAGCAGTAGCCGCAGGAGCAGTAGTAGCAGCAGCAGTAGCAGCAGCAGCAGTAGCTGCAGTAGCAGCAACACCAGTAGCAGTAGCAGTAACAGTAGTAGTAGCAGTAGCAGTAGGAGTTGCAGTAGCAGTAGCAGTAGTAGTAGTAGCAATAGTAGTAATAGCGGCAGTAGCAGTAGCAGTAGCAGCAGTAGTAGCAGTAGTAGTAGCAGTAAGAGCAATAGCAGTAGCAGTAGCAGTATCAGGAGCAGCAGTAGCAGTAGCAGTAGCAGCAGTAGCAGTAGCAGTAGCAGCAGCAGCAGTAGCAGCAGCAGCAGTAGCAGCAGCAGCAGTAGTCGCAGTAGCAGCAGCACCAGTAGAAGCAACACCAGTAGCAGTAGCAGTAACAGTAGCAGTAGCAGTAGCAGTAGCAGTGGCAGTAGCAGTAGTAGTAGTAGTAGCAATAGTAGTAGTAGCAGCAGTAGTAACAACAACAGTAGCAGCAGCAGGAGTAGCAGCAGTAGCAGTAGCAGCAGCACTAACAGCAGCAGCACTAGCAGTAGGAGTAGCAGTAGGAGTAGCAGAAGCAGTAGCAGCAGTAGCAGTAGCAGTAGCAGCAGTAGTAGTAGCAGTAGCAGCAGTAGCAGTAGCTGTAGCAGTAGTAGCAAGACAAGCAGCAGCACTAGCAGTAGCAGTAGTAGTAGTAGCAGTAGCAGTAGCAGTAGCAATAGTTGCAGTAGCAGCAGCAGCAGCAGTAGCAATAGCAGTAGCAGTAGCAGCAGTAGCAGTAGCAGTAGTAGTGGCAGTAGCACCTGCAGTAGCAGTAACAGTTGCAGTAGCAGTAGCAGTAGTAGTAGCAGTAGCAGTAGTAGTAGCTGCAGCAGCAGTAGCAGCAGTAGTAGCAGTAGCAGTAGTAGCTATTAGCAGTAGCAGTAAGAGCAGTAGCAGTAGTAGTCGCAGTAGCAGTAGTAGCAGTAGCAGTAGTAGCAGCAGCAGTAGTAGCAGCAGCAGTAGTAACAACAGCAGTAGTAGCAGCAGGAGTAGCAGCAGCAGGAGCAGCAGCAGTAGCAGTAGCAGCAAGAGCACTAGCAGTAACATCAGCAGTAGCAGCAAGAGCACTAGCAGTAGTAGTAGCACTAGCAATAGCAGTCGCAGCAGTAGCAGTAGTAGTATTAGCAGTAGAAGTGGCAGTAGCACCTGCAGCAGCAGTAACAGTTGCAGTAGCAGTAGCATTAGCAGTCGCAGTAGCAGTAGCAGTCGCAGTGGCAGTAACAGCAGCAGCAGTAGCAACAGCAGTAGCAGTGGCAGTAGCAACAACGTAGCAGCAGCAGCAGTAGCAGTAGTAGTAGAAGTAGCAGTAGTAGTAGTAGTAGCAGTAGCAGTAGCAACACCAGTAGCAGTAGCAGCAGTAGTAGTAGCAGTAGCAGCAGGAGCAGCAGTAGTAGCAGTAGCAGTACAAGTAGCAGTAGCAATAGCAGTATCAGGAGCAGCAGTAGTAGTAGCAGTAGCAGTAGCCGCAGGAGCAGTAGTAGCAGCAGCAGTAGCAGCAGCAGCAGCAGTAGCTGCAGTAGCAGCAACACCAGTAGCAGTAGCAGTAACAGTACCAGTAGCAGTAGTAGTAGGAGTTGCAGTAGCAGTAGCAGTAGTAGTAGTAGCAATAGTAGTAATAGCGGCAGTACCAGTAACAGTAGCAGCAGCAACAGCAGTAGAAGTAGTAGTAGCAGTAAGAGCAATAGCAGTAGCAGTAGCAGTAGCAGTAGCAGTATCAGGAGGAGCAGTAACAGTAGCAGTAGTAGTGTTAGTAGCAGTAGCAGCAGCGGCAGCCGTAGTCGCAGTAGCAGCAGCACCAGTAGCAGCAACACCAGTAGCAGTAGCAGTAACAGTAGCAGTAGCAGTAGGAGTTGCAGTAGCAGTAGCAGTAGCAGTAGTAGTAGTAGCAATAGTAGTAGTAGCAGCAGTAGTAACAACAACAGTAGTAGCAGCAGGAGTAGCAGCAGTAGCAGTAGTAGCAGCACTAACAGCAGCAGCACTAGCAGTAGGAGTAGCAGTAGGAGTAGCAGAAGCAGTAGCAGCAGTAGCAGTAGCAGTAGCAGCAGTAGCAGTAGCAGTAGCAGTAGCAGCAGTAGCAGTAGCTGTAGCAGTAGTAGCAAGACAAGCAGCAGCACTAGCAGTAGCAGCAGTAGTAGTAGCAGTAGCAGTAGCAGTAGCAGTAGCAGTAGCAATAGTTGCAGTAACAGCAGCAGCAGCAGTAGAAGCAGCAGTAGCAATAGCAGTAGCAGTAGCAGCAGTAGCAGTAGCATTAGTAGTGGCAGTAGCACCTGCAGTAGCAGTAACAGTTGCAGTAGCAGTAGCAGTAGTAGTCGCAGTAGCAGTAGCTGCAGCAGCAGTAGCAGCAGTAGTAGCAGTAGCAGTAGTAGCAGCAGTAGCACTAGGAGTAGTAGTAGTAGCAGTAACAATAGTAGCTGCAGTAGTAGCAGTAACAGTAGCAGTAGCAGTAGCAGCAGCATTAGTAGTAGCAGTAAGAGCAGTAGCAGTAGTAGTCGCAGTAGCAGTAGTAGCAGTAGCAGTAGTAGCAGCAGCAGTAGTAGCAGCAGCAGTAGTAACAACAGCAGTAGTAGCAGCAGGAGTAGCAGCAGCAGGAGCAGCAGCAGTAGCAGTAGCAGCAAGAGCACTAGCAGTAACATCAGCAGTAGCACTAGCAGCAAGAGCACTAGCAGTAGTAGTAGCACTAGCAGTAGCAGTCGCAGCAGTAGCAGTAGTTGTAGTAGCAGTAGTAGTGGCAGTAGCACCTGCAGCAGCAGTAACAGTTGCAGTAGCAGTAGCAACAGCAGTAGCAACAGCAGTAGCAGTGGCAGTAGCAACAACATAGCAGCAGCAGCAGTAGCAGTAGTAGTAGAAGTAGCAGTAGCAATAGCGGCAGCATCAGCAGTAGTAGCAGTAGTAGTAGTAGTAGCAGTAGCAGTAGCAACACCAGTAGCAGTAGCAGCAGTAGCAGTAGCAGCAGCAGCAGCAGTAGTAGCAGTAGCAGTACAAGTAGCAGTAGCATTAGCAGTATCAGGAGCAGCAGTAGTAGCAGTAGCAGTAGCCGCAGGAGCAGTAGTAGCAGCAGCAGTAGCAGCAGCAGCAGCAGTAGCTGTAGTAGCAGCAACACCAGTAGCAGTAGCAGTAACAGTAGCAGTAGCAGTAGGAGTTGCAGTAGCAGTAGCAGTAGCAGTAGTAGTAGTAGCAATAGTAGTAATAGCGGCAGTAGCAGTAGCAGTAGCAGCAGCAGCAGCAGCAGTAGCAGTAGTAGTAGCAGTAAGAGCAATAGCAGTAGCAGTAGCAGTATCAGGAGCAGCAGTAGCAGTAGTAGTAGCAGTAGCAGTAGCAGCAGCAGCAGCAGTAGTCGCAGTAGCAGCAGCACCAGTAGCAGCAACACCAGTAGCAGTAGCAGTAACAGTAGCAGTAGCAGTAAGAGTTGCAGTAGCAGTAGCAGTAGCAGTAGCAGTAGTAGTAGTAGCAATAGTAGTAATAGCGGCAGTAGCAGTAGCAGTAACAGCAGCAGCAGCAGTAGCAGTAGTAGTAGCAGTAAGAGCAATAGCAGTGGCAGTAGCAGTCGCAGTAGCAGTAGTAGTCGCAGTAGCAGGCGTAGCAGGCGTAGTAGTGGCAGTCGAAGTAGCAGTAGCGGCGCAGTAGCAGTCGCAGTGTCAGCAGTGGCAGTAGCAGTGGCAGTTTGAGTAGCAGTATCAGTAGCAGTAGCAGTAGCAGTAGCAGTCGCAATGGCAGTAGCAGGCGTAGCAGAAGTAGTGGCAGTCGCAATCGCAGTAGCAGTAGCAATCGCAGAAACAGTAGCAGTAGCAGCAGTAGAGTAGCAGTATCATAGAAGTAGTAGTAGCAGTAGCAGTAGCAGTAGAGTAGCAGTATCAGTAGCATTAGCAGTCACAATAGCAGTCGCAGTAGCAGTCGCAGTGGCAGTCGCAGTGGCAGTCGCAGTGGCAGTAGCAGTGGCAGTAGAGTAGCAGTAGCAGTAGCAGTCGCAGTGGCAGTAGCAGGCATAGCAGTAGAAGTGGCAGTCGCAGTAGCAGTAGCGGCGCAGTAGCAATCGTAGAAGCAGTCGCAGTGTCAGTAGCAGTGGCAGTAGCAGTACCAGTACCAGTAGCAGTATCAGTAGCAGTAGCAGTCTCAGTAGCAGTCGCAATAGCATTAGCAGTCGCAGTGGCAGTCGCAGTGGCAGTAGCAGTGGCAGTAGCAGTTGCAGTCGCAGTAGCAGTAGCAGGAGAAGTAGCAGTAGTATTAGCAGCAGCAGTAACAGCAGTATTAGCAGCAGCAGCAGCAGTAGCAGTATCAGTAGCAGCAGCAGTAGCAGCAGCAGCAGTAGAGTAGCAGTATCAGTAGCAGTAGCAGTCGCAGTAACAGTCGCAGTCGCAGTGGCAGTCGCAGTGGCAGTAGCAGTGGCAGTAGAGTCGCAGTAGCACTCGCAGTAGCAATCGCAGTAGCAGGCGTAGCAGTAGCAGTGGCAGTGGCAATAGCAGTAGCGGCCCAGTAGCAATCGCAGTAGCAGTCGCAGTGTCGGCAGTGGCAGTAGAAGTGGCAGTAGAGTAGCAATATCAATAGCAGTAGCAGTCGAGGTAGCAGTAGCAGTAGCAGTGGCAGTAGCAGGCGTAGCAGTAGCAGTGGCAGTCACGATCACAGTAGCAGTAGCGGCGCAGTAGCAATCGCCGTAGCAGTAGCGGCGCAGTAGCAATAGCAGTAGCAGTGGCAGTTGCAGTAGCAGTAGTAGCAGCAGTAGCAACAGTATTAGCTGCAGTAGGAGCAGCAGTAGAAGCAGCAGTAGCAGTAGCAGTAGCAGTCGCAGTAGCAGTAGCAATCGCAGTGGCAGTGGCAGTAGCAGTAGCAGTAGCAGTAGCAGTGGCAGTCGCAGTCGCAGTAGCAGTGGCAGTAGCAGGCGTAGCAGTAGCAGTGGCAGTCGCAGTCGCAGTAGCGGCGCAGTAGTAGTCGCAGTGTCAGCAGTGGCAGTAGCAGTGGCAGTAGAGTGGCAGTATCAGTAGCAGTAGCAGTCGCAGTAGCAGTCGCAATAGCAGTAGCAGTCGCAGTGGCAGTAGCAGGCGTAGCAGAAGCAGTGGCAGTCGCAATCACATTAGCAGTAGCGGCGCAGTAGCAATCGCAGTAGCAGTGGCAATAGCAGTAGCAGTAGCAGCAGTAGTAGCAGCAGTAGTAGCAGCAGTAGCAGTAGCAGCAGCAGCAGCAGTAGCAGTTGTAGCAGCAGCAGCAGTAGCAGCAGCAGTAGCAGTAGCAGTTGCAGTGGTAGTCGAAGTGGCAGTAGCAGTCACAGTGCGGTAGCAGTCGCAGTAGCATTAGCGGTAGCAGTAGCAGTAGCAGTGTGGTAGTGGCAGTAGCAGTAGCAGTACCAGTAGCAGTAGAGTAGCAGTATCAGCAGCAGTAGCAGTCGCAGTCGCAGTAGCAGTAGCAGACGCAGGAGCAGTCACAGTGGCATTCGCAGTGGCAGTAGCAGCGGCAGTGGCAGTAGCAGCAGTAGCAGTAGCAGTTACAGTCGCAGTAGCAGTAGTAGTAGCGGCGCAGTAGCACTCGCAGTAGCCGTAGCAGTAGTAGTGGCAGTAGCAGTAGCATCAGCAATAGCAGCAGTATTAGCAGCAGCAGTAGCAGCAGCAGCAGTAGCAGTAGCAGTACTAGTAGCAGTCGCAGTAGCAGTAGTAGTCGCAGTAGCAGGCGTAGCAGGCGTAGCAGTGGCAGTCGAAGTAGCAGTAGCGGCGCAGTAGCAGTCGCAGTGTCAGCAGTGGCAGTAGCAGTGGCAGTTTGAGTAGCAGTATCAGTAGCAGTAGCAGTCGCAGTAGCAGTAGCAGTAGCAGCACTAGCAGTAGCAGCAGTAGTAGTAGCAGTAGCAGTAGCAGTAGCAGTAGCAGTAGCAATAGTTGCAGTAACAGCAGCAGCAGCAGTAGAAGCAGCAGTAGCAATAGCAGTAGCAGTAGCAGCAGTAGCAGTAGCATTAGTAGTGGCAGTAGCACCTGCAGTAGCAGTAACAGTTGCAGTAGCAGTAGCAGTAGTAGTCGCAGTAGCAGTAGCTGCAGCAGCAGTAGCAGCAGTAGTAGCAGTAGCAGTAGTAGCAGCAGTAGCACTAGGAGTAGTAGTAGTAGCAGTAACAATAGTAGCTGCAGTAGTAGCAGTAACAGTAGCAGTAGCAGTAGCAGCAGCATTAGCAGTAGCAGTAAGAGCAGTAGCAGTAGTAGTCGCAGTAGCAGTAGTAGCAGTAGCAGTAGTAGCAGCAGCAGTAGTAGCAGCAGCAGTAGTAACAACAGCAGTAGTAGCAGCAGGAGTAGCAGCAGCAGGAGCAGCAGCAGTAGCAGTAGCAGCAAGAGCACTAGCAGTAACATCAGCAGTAGCACTAGCAGCAAGAGCACTAGCAGTAGTAGTAGCACTAGCAGTAGCAGTCGCAGCAGTAGCAGTAGTTGTAGTAGCAGTAGTAGTGGCAGTAGCACCTGCAGCAGCAGTAACAGTTGCAGTAGCAGTAGCAACAGCAGTAGCAACAGCAGTAGCAGTGGCAGTAGCAACAACATAGCAGCAGCAGCAGTAGCAGTAGTAGTAGAAGTAGCAGTAGCAATAGCGGCAGCATCAGCAGTAGTAGCAGTAGTAGTAGTAGTAGCAGTAGCAGTAGCAACACCAGTAGCAGTAGCAGCAGTAGCAGTAGCAGCAGCAGCAGCAGTAGTAGCAGTAGCAGTACAAGTAGCAGTAGCATTAGCAGTATCAGGAGCAGCAGTAGTAGCAGTAGCAGTAGCCGCAGGAGCAGTAGTAGCAGCAGCAGTAGCAGCAGCAGCAGCAGTAGCTGTAGTAGCAGCAACACCAGTAGCAGTAGCAGTAACAGTAGCAGTAGCAGTAGGAGTTGCAGTAGCAGTAGCAGTAGCAGTAGTAGTAGTAGCAATAGTAGTAATAGCGGCAGTAGCAGTAGCAGTAGCAGCAGCAGCAGCAGCAGTAGCAGTAGTAGTAGCAGTAAGAGCAATAGCAGTAGCAGTAGCAGTATCAGGAGCAGCAGTAGCAGTAGTAGTAGCAGTAGCAGTAGCAGCAGCAGCAGCAGTAGTCGCAGTAGCAGCAGCACCAGTAGCAGCAACACCAGTAGCAGTAGCAGTAACAGTAGCAGTAGCAGTAAGAGTTGCAGTAGCAGTAGCAGTAGCAGTAGCAGTAGTAGTAGTAGCAATAGTAGTAATAGCGGCAGTAGCAGTAGCAGTAACAGCAGCAGCAGCAGTAGCAGTAGTAGTAGCAGTAAGAGCAATAGCAGTGGCAGTAGCAGTCGCAGTAGCAGTAGTAGTCGCAGTAGCAGGCGTAGCAGGCGTAGTAGTGGCAGTCGAAGTAGCAGTAGCGGCGCAGTAGCAGTCGCAGTGTCAGCAGTGGCAGTAGCAGTGGCAGTTTGAGTAGCAGTATCAGTAGCAGTAGCAGTAACAGTAGCAGTCGCAATGGCAGTAGCAGGCGTAGCAGAAGTAGTGGCAGTCGCAATCGCAGTAGCAGTAGCAATCGCAGAAACAGTAGCAGTAGCAGCAGTAGAGTAGCAGTATCATAGAAGTAGTAGTAGCAGTAGCAGTAGCAGTAGAGTAGCAGTATCAGTAGCATTAGCAGTCACAATAGCAGTCGCAGTAGCAGTCGCAGTGGCAGTCGCAGTGGCAGTCGCAGTGGCAGTAGCAGTGGCAGTAGAGTAGCAGTAGCAGTAGCAGTCGCAGTGGCAGTAGCAGGCATAGCAGTAGAAGTGGCAGTCGCAGTAGCAGTAGCGGCGCAGTAGCAATCGTAGAAGCAGTCGCAGTGTCAGTAGCAGTGGCAGTAGCAGTACCAGTACCAGTAGCAGTATCAGTAGCAGTAGCAGTCTCAGTAGCAGTCGCAATAGCATTAGCAGTCGCAGTGGCAGTCGCAGTGGCAGTAGCAGTGGCAGTAGCAGTTGCAGTCGCAGTAGCAGTAGCAGGAGAAGTAGCAGTAGTATTAGCAGCAGCAGTAACAGCAGTATTAGCAGCAGCAGCAGCAGTAGCAGTATCAGTAGCAGCAGCAGTAGCAGCAGCAGCAGTAGAGTAGCAGTATCAGTAGCAGTAGCAGTCGCAGTAACAGTCGCAGTCGCAGTGGCAGTCGCAGTGGCAGTAGCAGTGGCAGTAGAGTCGCAGTAGCACTCGCAGTAGCAATCGCAGTAGCAGGCGTAGCAGTAGCAGTGGCAGTGGCAATAGCAGTAGCGGCCCAGTAGCAATCGCAGTAGCAGTCGCAGTGTCGGCAGTGGCAGTAGAAGTGGCAGTAGAGTAGCAATATCAATAGCAGTAGCAGTCGAGGTAGCAGTAGCAGTAGCAGTGGCAGTAGCAGGCGTAGCAGTAGCAGTGGCAGTCACGATCACAGTAGCAGTAGCGGCGCAGTAGCAATCGCCGTAGCAGTAGCGGCGCAGTAGCAATAGCAGTAGCAGTGGCAGTTGCAGTAGCAGTAGTAGCAGCAGTAGCAACAGTATTAGCTGCAGTAGGAGCAGCAGTAGAAGCAGCAGTAGCAGTAGCAGTAGCAGTCGCAGTAGCAGTAGCAATCGCAGTGGCAGTGGCAGTAGCAGTAGCAGTAGCAGTGGCAGTCGCAGTCGCAGTAGCAGTGGCAGTAGCAGGCGTAGCAGTAGCAGTGGCAGTCGCAGTCGCAGTAGCGGCGCAGTAGTAGTCGCAGTGTCAGCAGTGGCAGTAGCAGTGGCAGTAGAGTGGCAGTATCAGTAGCAGTAGCAGTCGCAGTAGCAGTCGCAATAGCAGTAGCAGTCGCAGTGGCAGTAGCAGGCGTAGCAGAAGCAGTGGCAGTCGCAATCACATTAGCAGTAGCGGCGCAGTAGCAATCGCAGTAGCAGTGGCAATAGCAGTAGCAGTAGCAGCAGTAGTAGCAGCAGTAGTAGCAGCAGTAGCAGTAGCAGCAGCAGCAGCAGTAGCAGTTGTAGCAGCAGCAGCAGTAGCAGCAGCAGTAGCAGTAGCAGTTGCAGTGGTAGTCGAAGTGGCAGTAGCAGTCACAGTGCGGTAGCAGTCGCAGTAGCATTAGCGGTAGCAGTAGCAGTAGCAGTGTGGTAGTGGCAGTAGCAGTAGCAGTACCAGTAGCAGTAGAGTAGCAGTATCAGCAGCAGTAGCAGTCGCAGTCGCAGTAGCAGTAGCAGACGCAGGAGCAGTCACAGTGGCATTCGCAGTGGCAGTAGCAGCGGCAGTGGCAGTAGCAGCAGTAGCAGTAGCAGTTACAGTCGCAGTAGCAGTAGTAGTAGCGGCGCAGTAGCACTCGCAGTAGCCGTAGCAGTAGTAGTGGCAGTAGCAGTAGCATCAGCAATAGCAGCAGTATTAGCAGCAGCAGTAGCAGCAGCAGCAGTAGCAGTAGCAGTACTAGTAGCAGTCGCAGTAGCAGTAGTAGTCGCAGTAGCAGGCGTAGCAGGCGTAGCAGTGGCAGTCGAAGTAGCAGTAGCGGCGCAGTAGCAGTCGCAGTGTCAGCAGTGGCAGTAGCAGTGGCAGTTTGAGTAGCAGTATCAGTAGCAGTAGCAGTCGCAGTAGCAGTAGCAGTAGCAGTCGCAATGGCAGTAGCAGGCGTAGCAGAAGTAGTGGCAGTCGCAATCGCAGTAGCAGTAGCAATCGCAGAAACAGTAGCAGTAGCAGCAGTAGAGTAGCAGTATCATAGAAGTAGTAGTAGCAGTAGCAGTAGCAGTAGAGTAGCAGTATCAGTAGCATTAGCAGTCACAATAGCAGTCGCAGTAGCAGTCGCAGTGGCAGTCGCAGTGGCAGTCGCAGTGGCAGTAGCAGTGGCAGTAGAGTAGCAGTAGCAGTAGCAGTCGCAGTGGCAGTAGCAGGCATAGCAGTAGAAGTGGCAGTCGCAGTAGCAGTAGCGGCGCAGTAGCAATCGTAGTAGCAGTCGCAGTGTCAGTAGCAGTGGCAATAGCAGTGGCAGTAGCAGTACCAGTACCAGTAGCAGTATCAGTAGCAGTAGCAGTCTCAGTAGCAGTCGCAATAGCATTAGCAGTCGCAGTAGCAGTCGCAGTGGCAGTCGCAGTGGCAGTAGCAGTGGCAGTAGCAGTTGCAGTCGCAGTAGCAGTAGCAGGAGCAGTAGCAGCAGTATTAGCAGCAGCAGTAACAGCAGTATTAGCAGTAGCAGCAGCAGCAGCAGTAGCAGTAGTAGCAGTAGAAGTATCAGTAGCAGTAGCAGTCGCAGTAGCAGTAGCAGTAGCAGTCGCAGTGGCAGTAGCGGTGGCAGTAGAGTAGCAGTATCAGTAGCAGTAGCAGTCGCAGTAGAAGTCGCAGTAGCAGTCGCAGTAGCAGTAGCAGTAGCAGTCGCAGTGGCAGTGGCAGTAGCAGTCGCAGTAGCAGTGGCAGTAGCGGTTGCAATAGCAGCCGCAGTAGCAGTGGCAGTCGCAGCCGTAGCCGTAGCAGTAGCAGTAGCAGTAGAGTAGCAGCAGCAGTAGCAGCAGCAGTAGAAGTAGCTGTAGCAATAGCAATAGCAGTAGCAGTAGCAGTCGCAGTAGCGATAGGTGTAGCAGTAGCAGTAGATTAGCAGTAGAAGTAGCAGTAGCAGTAGCAATAGCAGTAGCAGTAGCAGTAGTAGTGGCAGTAGCACATGCAGGAGCAGTAACAGTTGAAGTAGCAGTAGCAGTAGTAGTAGCAGTAGCAGTAGCAGTAGCAGTAGCTGCAGCAGCAGTAGCAGTAGTAGCAGTAGCAGTAGCAGTAGTAGCAGCAGTAGCACTAGGAGTAGTAGTAGTAGCAGCAACAATAGTTGCAGCAGTAGTAGCAGTAGCAGTAGCAGCAGCATTAGCAGTAGCAGTAAGAGCAGTAGCAGTAGTAGTCGCAGTAGCAGTAGTAGCAGTAGCAGTAGTAGCAGCAGCAGTAGTAGCAGCAGCAGTAGTAACAACAGCAGTAGTAGCAGCAGGAGTAGCAGCAGCAGGAGCAGCAGCAGTAGCAGTAGCAGCAAGAGCACTAGCAGTAACATCAGCAGTAGCAGTAGCAGCAAGAGCACGAGCAGTAGTAGTAGCACTAGCAGTAGCAGTCGCAGCAGTAGCATTAGTAGTAGTAGCAGTAGTAGTGGCAGTAGCACCTGCAGCAGCAGTAACAGTAGTGGCAGTAGCACCTGCAGCAGCAGTAACAGTAGTGGCAGTAGCACCTGCAGCAGCAGTAACAGTTGCTGTAGCAGTAGCAGCAGTAGTAGTAGCAGTAGCAGCAGTAGCAGTAGCTGTAGCAGTAGTAGCAAGACAAGCAGCAGCACTAGCAGTAGCAGCAGTAGTAGTAGCAGTAGCAGTAGCAGTAGCAGTAGCAGTAGCAATAGTTGCAGTAGCAGCAGTAGCAGTAGTAATAGCAGTAGCAGTAGCAGCAGTAGCACTAGCAGTAGTAGTGGCAGTAGCAGTAACAGCAGCAGTAGCAGTAGCAGCAAGAGCACTAGCAGTAAGAAAGCAGTAGCAGTAGCAGTATTAGGAGCAGTAGCTGTAGCAGTAGCAGTAAGAGCAGTAGTAGTAGCTGTAAGAGCAGTAACAATACAAGTCTTAGGAGCAGTAGCAGTAGCAGTAGCAGGAGCAGCAGTAGCAGTAGCAGTTGTAGTAGCAGTAGCAGTAGCAGTAGCAGTAGTAGTAGCAGTAGCAGTAGCAGTAGTAGTAGTAGCAGCAGTAATAGTAGCAGCAGTAGTAACAACAACAATAGTAGCAGCAGGAGTAGCAGCAGTAGCAGTAGCAGCAGCACTAGCAGCAGCAGCACAAGCAGTAGGAGTAGCAGAAGCAGTAGCAGCAGTAGCAGTAGCAGTAGCAGCAGTAGCAGTAGCAGTAGCAGCAGTAGCAGTAGCAGTAGCAGTAGTAGCAAGACAAGCAGCAGCACTAGCAGTAGCAGCAGTAGTAGTAGCAGTAGCAGTAGTAGTAGCAGTAGCAGTAGCAGTAGCAATAGTTGCAGTAGCAGCAGCAGTAGCAGTAGAAGCAGCAGTAGCAATAGCAGTAGCAGCAGTAGCAGTAGTAGTGGCAGTAGCACATGCAGTAGCAGTAACAGTTGCAGTAGCAGTAGCAGTAGTAGTAGCAGTAGCAGTAGCAGTAGCTTCAGCAGCAGTAGCAGCAGTAGCAGCAGTAGTAGCAGTAGCAGTATCAGTAGTAGCAGCAGTAGCACTAGGAGTAGTAGTAGTAGCAACAACAATAGTAGCAGCAGTAGTAGCAGTAACAGTAGCAGTAGCAGTAGCAGCAACAGTAGCACTAGGAGTAGTAGTAGTAGCAGCAACAATAGTAGCAGCAGTAGCAGTAGCAATAGCAGTAGCAATAGTTGCAGTAGCAGCAGCAGCAGCAGTAGCAGTAGCAGTAGCAATAGTTGCAGTAGCAGCCGCAGCAGCAGTAGCAATAGCAGTAGCAGTAGCAGCAGTAGCAGTAGCACTAGTAGTGGCAGTAGCACCTGCAGTTGCAGTAACAGTAGCAGTAGCAGTAGCAGTAGTAGCAGCAGTAGCACTAAGAGTAGTAGTAGTAGCAGCAACAATAGTAGCAGCAGTAGTAGCAGTAACAGTAGCAGTAGCAGTAGCAGCAGCATTAGCAGTAGCAGTAAGAGCAGTAGCAGTAGTAGTCGCAGTAGCAGTAGTAGCAGTAGCAGTAGTAGCAGCAGCAGTAGTAACAACAGCAGTAGTAGCAGCAGGAGTAGCAGCAGCAGGAGCAGCAGCAGTAGCAGTAGCAGCAAGAGCACTAGCAGTAACATCAGCAGTAGCAGTAGCAGCAAGAGCACGAGCAGTAGTAGTAGCACTAGCAGTAGCAGTCGCAGCAGTAGCATTAGTAGTAGTAGCAGTAGTAGTGGCAGTAGCACCTGCAGCAGCAATAACAGTAGTGGCAGTAGCACCTGCAGCAGCAGTAACAGTTGCTGTAGCAGTAGCAGCAGTAGTAGTAGCAGTAGCAGCAGTAGCAGTAGCTGTAGCAGTAGTAGCAAGACAAGCAGCAGCACTAGCAGTAGCAGCAGTAGTAGTAGCAGTAGCAGTAGCAGTAGTAGTAGCAGTAGCAGCAGCAGCAGTAGCAGCAGCAGCAGTAGTCGCAGTAGCAGCAGCACCAGTAGCAGCAACACCAGTAGCAGTAGCAGTAACAGTATCAGTAGCAGTAGGAGTTGCAGTAGCAGTAGCAGTAGCAGTAGTAGTAGTAGTAGAAATAGTAGTAGTAGGAGCAGTAGTAACAACAACAGTAGTAGCAGCAGGAGTAGCAGCAGTAGCAGTAGCAGCAGCACTAACAGCAGCAGCACTAGCAGTAGGAGTAGCAGTAAGAGCAATAGCAGTAGCAGTAAGAGCAGTAGCAGTATCAGGAGCAGGAGCAGTAGCAGTAGTAGTAGCAGTAACAATGGTAGCAGCGGTAGTAGCAGCACTAGCAACAGCAGCAGCAGCGGTAACAGCAGCAGTAGCAGTAGCAGCAAGAGCACTAGCAGTAAGAGAGCAGTAGCAGTAGCATTATCAGGAGCAGTAGCTGTAGCAGTAGCAGTAAAAGCAGTAGTAGTAGCTGTAAGAGCAGTAACAATACAAGTCTCAGGAGCAGTAGCAGTAGCAGTAGCAGGAGCAGCAGTAGCAGTAGCAGTTGTAGTAGCAGTAGCAGTAGCAGTAGCAGTAGTAGTAGTAGCAGTAGCAGTAGCAGTAGCAGTAGTAGTAGCAGCAGTAGTAACAACAACAGTAGTAGCAGCAGGAGTAGCAGCAGTAGCAGTAGCAGCAGCACTAACAGCAGCAGCACTAGCAGTAGGAGTAGCAGAAGCAGTAGCAGAAGCAGTAGCAGCAGTAGCAGTAGCAGTAGCAGTAGTAGGAAGACAAGCAGCAGCACTAGCAGTAGCAGCAGTAGTAGTAGCAGTAGCAGTAGCAGTAGCAGTAGCAGTAGCAGTAGCAGTAGCAATAGTTGCAGTAGCAGCAGCAGCAGTAGTAGAAGCGGCATTAGCAATAGTAGCAAGACAAGCAGCAGCACTAGAAGTAGCAGCAGTAGTAGTAGCAGTAGTAGTAGCAGTAGCAATAGTTGCAGTAGCAGCAGCAGTAGTAGTAGCAGCAGTAGCAGTAGTAGCAAGACAAGCAGCAGCACTAGCAGTAGCAGCAGTAGTAGTAGCAGTAGCAGTAGCAATAGTTGGAGTAGCAGCAGCAGTAGTAGTAGCAGCAGTAGCTGTAGTAGCAAGACAAGCAGCAGCACTAGCAGCAGTAGTAGTAGAAGTAGCAGTAGCAGCAAGACAACCGCAACCGAACCGGACCGGAACCGGTAAACCCGGGTGCCCAAAAAAACCAAATTTAAAGACCGGAAACCGGACCGGTAAAACCGGTTCCGGTCCCGGTTCGGTTGCGGTTCGGGTCGGTCTACAACCGGGTTTAGAACCGACAAACCCGACTAGTTTTTTGTGGATTTTTTCTGCTGTTTTTTCCTTTGATTTTTTCCTGCAATTCTTTGCTGCCTGCAATTATATTCGCTGATATGTATATAAATTCGATATACAAAAATCATATATACTATATAGTTAACAGAAATCATATATATATACACATGAAACGTGATACTGATATATATTTAAACTCAAGATACAAAAAAAACAAACAGAATCAATCGTGATATAGACGAGCATATACTGATATACAAAATCGAGATACAATGAATTGCTTTCTTAAATCGTATTTGAGCATTTCTTGGAAGAAAAGAAAAATGCATACGAACCAGACCAAGAATTGATATCGACGGCTTTGGAATAGACAGAATATACCCTACAAAAAAGTCTTTTAATATACCGGTTCTAAACCCGGTTTAACCGGAACCGAACCGGCCCGGGACCGGTAAACCCGGTTTGCTGTTTTTGGTAAGATATAAGAACCGGAAACCGGACCGCTTAAGCCGGTTCCGGTTCGGTTCGGTGCCGGTTCCGGTTCGGTGCCGGTTCGGTTCCGGTTTTTTGGTTTTGGTGCACATCCCTACAGTAGCAGTAGCAATAGTTGCAGTAGCAGCAACAGTAGTAGTAGCAGCAGTAGCAGTAGTAGCAAGCCAAGAAGCAGCACTAGCAGTAGCAGTAGTAGTAGTAGCAGTAGCAGTAGCAGTAGCAGTAGCAATTGTTGCAGTAGCAGCAGCAGCAGTAGTAGAAGCAGCAGTAGCAATAGCAGTAGAAAGTAGCAGAAGTAGCAGTAGCAGTAGTAGTGGCAGTAGCACCTGCAGTAGCAGTAACAGTTGCAGTAGCAGTAGCAGTAGTAGTAGCAGTAGTAGTAGCTGCAGCAGCAGTAGCAGCAGCAGTAGCAGCAGTAGTAGCAGTAGCAGTTGCAGTAGTAGCAGCAGTAGCACTAGGAGTAGTAGTAGTAGTAGTAGCAGCAACAATAGTAGCAGCAGTAGTAGCAGTAACAGTAGCAGTAGCAGTAGCAGCAGCATTAGCAGTAGCAGTAGCAGTTAGAGCAGTAGCAGTAGTAGCAGTAGCAGTAGTAACAGCAGCAGTAGTAGCAGCAGGAGTAGCAGCAGTAGTAGCAGTAGCAGCAAGAGCACTAGCAGTAACATCAGCAGTAGCAATAGCAGCAAGAGCTCTAGCAGTAGTAGTAGCACTAGCAGTAGCAGTCATAGCAGTAGCAGTAGTAGTAGTAGCAGTAGTAGTGGCAGTAGCACCTGCAGCAGCAGTAACAGTTGCAGTAGCAGTAGCAGTCGCAGTAGCAGTAGCAGTCGCAGTGGCAGTAACAGCAGCAGCAGTAGCAACAACAGTAGCAGTGGCAGTAGCAACAACGTAACAGCAGCAGCAGTAGCAGTAGCAGCAGTAGCAGTAGTAGTAGAAGTAGCAGTAGAAATAGCGGCAGCAGCAGCAGTAGTAGCAGTAATAGTAGTAGTAGCAGTAGCAGTAGCAGTAGCAACACCAGTAGCAGTAGCAGCAGTAGTAGTAGCAGTAGCAGCAGCAGCATCAGTAGTAGCAGTAGCAGTACAAGTAGCAGTAGCATTAGCAGTATCAGGAGCAACAGTAGTAGTAGCAGTAGCAGTAGCCGCAGGAGCAGTAGTAGCAGCAGCAGTAGCAGCAGCAGCAGTAGCTGCAGTAGCAGCAACACCAGTAGCAGTAGCAGTAACAGTAGCAGTAGCAGTAGCAGTAGGAGTTGCAGTAGCAGTAGCAGTAGTAGTAGTAGCAATAGTAGTAATAGCGGCAGTAGCAGTAGCAGTAGCAGCAGTAGTAGCAGTAGTAGTAGCAGTAAGAGCAATAGCAGTAGCAGGAGCAGCAGTAGCAGTAGCAGTAGCAGTAGCAGCAGTAGCAGTAGCAGTAGCAGCAGCAGCAGTAGCAGCAGCAGCAGTAGTCGCAGTAGCAGCAGCACCAGTAGAAGCAACACCAGTAGCAGTAGCAGTAACAGTAGCAGTAGCAGTAGCAGTAGCAGTGGCAGTAGCAGTAGTAGTAGTAGTAGCAATAGTAGTAGTAGCAGCAGTAGTAACAACAACAGTAGCAGCAGCAGGAGTAGCAGCAGTAGCAGTAGCAGCAGCACTAACAGCAGCAGCACTAGCAGTAGGAGTAGCAGTAGGAGTAGCAGAAGCAGTAGCAGCAGTAGCAGTAGCAGTAGCAGCAGTAATAGTAGCAGTAGCAGCAGTAGCAGTAGCTGTAGCAGTAGTAGCAAGACAAGCAGCAGCACTAGCAGTAGCAGTAGTAGTAGTAGCAGTAGCAGTAGCAGTAGCAATAGTTGCAGTAGCAGCAGCAGCAGCAGTAGCAATAGCAGTAGCAGTAGCAGCAGTAGCAGTAGCAGTAGTAGTGGCAGTAGCACCTGCAGTAGCAGTAACAGTTGCAGTAGCAGTAGCAGTAGTAGTAGCAGTAGCAGTAGCAGTAGCTGCAGCAGCAGTAGCAGCAGTAGTAGCAGTAGCAGTAGCAGTAGTAGCTATTAGCAGTAGCAGTAAGAGCAGTAGCAGTAGTAGTCACAGTAGCAGTAGTAGCAGTAGCAGTAGTAGCAGCAGCAGTAGTAGCAGCAGCAGTAGTAACAACAGCAGTAGTAGCAGCAGGAGTAGCAGCAGCAGGAGCAGCAGCAGTAGCAGTAGCAGCAAGAGCACTAGCAGTAACATCAGCAGTAGCAGTAGCAGCAAGAGCACTAGCAGTAGTAGTAGCACTAGCAGTAGCAGTCGCAGCAGTAGCAGTAGTAGTATTAGCAGTAGTAGTGGCAGTAGCACCTGCAGCAGCAGTAACAGTTGCAGTAGCAGTAGCATTAGCAGTCGCAGTAGCAGTAGCAGTCGCAGTGGCAGTAACAGCAGCAGCAGTAGCAACAGCAGTAGCAGTGGCAGTAGCAACAACGTAGCAGCAGCAGCAGTAGCAGTAGTAGTAGAAGTAGCAGTATCAATAGTGGCAGCAGCAGCAGTAGTAGCAGTAGTAGTAGTAGTAGCAGTAGTAGTAGTAGTAGCAGTAGCAGTAGCAACACCAGTAGCAGTAGCAGCAGTAGTAGTAGCAGTAGCAGCAGCAGCAGCAGTAGTAGCAGTAGCAGTACAAGTAGCAGTAGCAATAGCAGTATCAGGAGCAGCAGTAGTAGTAGCAGTAGCAGTAGCCGCAGGAGCAGTAGTAGCAGCAGCAGTAGCAGCAGCAGCAGCAGTAGCTGCAGTAGCAGCAACACCAGTAGCAGTAGCAGTAACAGTACCAGTAGTAGTAGCAGCAGTAGCTGTAGTAGCAAGACAAGCAGCAGCACTAGCAGTAGCAGCAGTAGTAGTAGAAGTAGCAGTAGCAGCAAGACAACCGCAACCGAACCGGACCGGAACCGGTAAACCCGGGTGCCCAAAAAAACCAAATTTAAAGACCGGAAACCGGACCGGTAAAACCGGTTCCGGTCCCGGTTCGGTTGCGGTTCGGGTCGGTCTACAACCGGGTTTAGAACCGACAAACCCGACTAGTTTTTTGTGGATTTTTTCTGCTGTTTTTTCCTTTGATTTTTTCCTGCAATTCTTTGCTGCCTGCAATTATATTCGCTGATATGTATATAAATTCGATATACAAAAATCATATATACTATATAGTTAACAGAAATCATATATATATACACATGAAACGTGATACTGATATATATTTAAACTCAAGATACAAAAAAAACAAACAGAATCAATCGTGATATAGACGAGCATATACTGATATACAAAATCGAGATACAATGAATTGCTTTCTTAAATCGTATTTGAGCATTTCTTGGAAGAAAAGAAAAATGCATACGAACCAGACCAAGAATTGATATCGACGGCTTTGGAATAGACAGAATATACCCTACAAAAAAGTCTTTTAATATACCGGTTCTAAACCCGGTTTAACCGGAACCGAACCGGCCCGGGACCGGTAAACCCGGTTTGCTGTTTTTGGTAAGATATAAGAACCGGAAACCGGACCGCTTAAGCCGGTTCCGGTTCGGTTCGGTGCCGGTTCCGGTTCGGTGCCGGTTCGGTTCCGGTTTTTTGGTTTTGGTGCACATCCCTACAGTAGCAGTAGCAATAGTTGCAGTAGCAGCAGCAGTAGTAGTAGCAGCAGTAGCAGTAGTAGCAAGCCAAGAAGCAGCACTAGCAGTAGCAGTAGTAGTAGTAGCAGTAGCAGTAGCAGTAGCAGTAGCAATAGTTGCAGTAGCAGCAGCAGCAGTAGTAGAAGCAGCAGTAGCAATAGCAGTAGAAAGTAGCAGAAGTAGCAGTAGCAGTAGTAGTGGCAGTAGCACCTGCAGTAGCAGTAACAGTTGCAGTAGCAGTAGCAGTAGTAGTAGCAGTAGTAGTAGCTGCAGCAGCAGTAGCAGCAGCAGTAGCAGCAGTAGTAGCAGTAGCAGTTGCAGTAGTAGCAGCAGTAGCACTAGGAGTAGTAGTAGTAGTAGTAGCAGCAACAATAGTAGCAGCAGTAGTAGCAGTAACAGTAGCAGTAGCAGTAGCAGCAGCATTAGCAGTAGCAGTTAGAGCAGTAGCAGTAGTAGCAGTAGCAGTAGTAACAGCAGCAGTAGTAGCAGCAGGAGTAGCAGCAGTAGTAGCAGTAGCAGCAAGAGCACTAGCAGTAACATCAGCAGTAGCAATAGCAGCAAGAGCTCTAGCAGTAGTAGTAGCACTAGCAGTAGCAGTCATAGCAGTAGCAGTAGTAGTAGTAGCAGTAGTAGTGGCAGTAGCACCTGCAGCAGCAGTAACAGTTGCAGTAGCAGTAACAGTAGCAGTCGCAGTAGCAGTAGCAGTCGCAGTGGCAGTAACAGCAGCAGCAGTAGCAACAACAGTAGCAGTGGCAGTAGCAACAACGTAACAGCAGCAGCAGTAGCAGTAGCAACAGTAGCAGTAGTAGTAGAAGTAGCAGTAGAAATAGCGGCAGCAGCAGCAGTAGTAGCAGTAGTAGTAGTAGTAGCAGTAGCAGTAGCAACACCAGTAGCAGTAGCAGCAGTAGTAGTAGCAGTAGCAGCAGCAGCATCAGTAGTAGCAGTAGCAGTACAAGTAGCAGTAGCATTAGCAGTATCAGGAGCAACAGTAGTAGTAGCAGTAGCAGTAGCCGCAGGAGCAGTAGTAGCAGCAGCAGTAGCAGCAGCAGCAGTAGCTGCAGTAGCAGCAACACCAGTAGCAGTAGCAGTAACAGTAGCAGTAGCAGTAGCAGTAGGAGTTGCAGTAGCAGTAGCAGTAGTAGTAGTAGCAATAGTAGTAATAGCGGCAGTAGCAGTAGCAGTAGCAGCAGTAGTAGCAGTAGTAGTAGCAGTAAGAGCAATAGCAGTAGCAGGAGCAGCAGTAGCAGTAGCAGTAGCAGTAGCAGCAGTAGCAGTAGCAGTAGCAGCAGCAGCAGTAGCAGCAGCAGCAGTAGTCGCAGTAGCAGCAGCACCAGTAGAAGCAACACCAGTAGCAGTAGCAGTAACAGTAGAAGTAGCAGTAGCAGTAGCAGTGGCAGTAGCAGTAGTAGTAGTAGTAGCAATAGTAGTAGTAGCAGCAGTAGTAACAACAACAGTAGCAGCAGCAGGAGTAGCAGCAGTAGCAGTAGCAGCAGCACTAACAGCAGCAGCACTAGCAGTAGGAGTAGCAGTAGGAGTAGCAGAAGCAGTAGCAGCAGTAGCAGTAGCAGTAGCAGCAGTAATAGTAGCAGTAGCAGCAGTAGCAGTAGCTGTAGCAGTAGTAGCAAGACAAGCAGCAGCACTAGCAGTAGCAGTAGTAGTAGTAGCAGTAGCAGTAGCAGTAGCAATAGTTGCAGTAGCAGCAGCAGCAGCAGTAGCAATAGCAGTAGCAGTAGCAGCAGTAGCAGTAGCAGTAGTAGTGGCAGTAGCACCTGCAGTAGCAGTAACAGTTGCAGTAGCAGTAGCAGTAGTAGTAGCAGTAGCAGTAGCAGTAGCTGCAGCAGCAGTAGCAGCAGTAGTAGCAGTAGCAGTAGCAGTAGTAGCTATTAGCAGTAGCAGTAAGAGCAGTAGCAGTAGTAGTCACAGTAGCAGTAGTAGCAGTAGCAGTAGTAGCAGCAGCAGTAGTAGCAGCAGCAGTAGTAACAACAGCAGTAGTAGCAGCAGGAGTAGCAGCAGCAGGAGCAGCAGCAGTAGCAGTAGCAGCAAGAGCACTAGCAGTAACATCAGCAGTAGCAGTAGCAGCAAGAGCACTAGCAGTAGTAGTAGCACTAGCAGTAGCAGTCGCAGCAGTAGCAGTAGTAGTATTAGCAGTAGTAGTGGCAGTAGCACCTGCAGCAGCAGTAACAGTTGCAGTAGCAGTAGCATTAGCAGTCGCAGTAGCAGTAGCAGTCGCAGTGGCAGTAACAGCAGCAGCAGTAGCAACAGCAGTAGCAGTGGCAGTAGCAACAACGTAGCAGCAGCAGCAGTAGCAGTAGTAGTAGAAGTAACAGTATCAATAGTGGCAGCAGCAGCAGTAGTAGCAGTAGTAGTAGTAGTAGCAGTAGTAGTAGTAGTAGCAGTAGCAGTAGCAGTAGCAGTATCAGGAGGAGCAGTAACAGTAGCAGTAGTAGTAGCAATAGCAGTAGCAGCAGCGGCAGCCGTAGTCGCAGTAGCAGCAGCACCAGTAGCAGCAACACCAGTAGCAGTAGCAGTAACAGTAGCAGTAGCAGTAGGAGTTGCAGTAGCAGTAGCAGTAGTAGTAGTAGCAATAGTAGTAGTAGCAGCAGTAGTAACAACAACAGTAGTAGCAGCAGGAGTAGCAGCAGTAGCAGTAGTAGCAGCACTAACAGCAGCAGCACTAGCAGTAGGAGTAGCAGTAGGAGTAGCAGAAGCAGTAGCAGCAGTAGCAGTAGCAGTAGCAGTAACAGTAGCAGTAGCAGTAGCAGCAGCATTAGCAGTAGCAGTAAGAGCAGTAGCAGTAGTAGTCGCAGTAGCAGTAGTAGCAGTAGCAGTAGTAGCAGCAGCAGTAGTAGCAGCAGCAGTAGTAACAACAGCAGTAGTAGCAGCAGGAGTAGCAGCAGCAGGAGCAGCAGCAGTAGCAGTAGCAGCAAGAGCACTAGCAGTAACATCAGCAGTAGCACTAGCAGCAAGAGCACTAGCAGTAGTAGTAGCACTAGCAGTAGCAGTCGCAGCAGTAGCAGTAGTTGTAGTAGCAGTAGTAGTGGCAGTAGCACCTGCAGCAGCAGTAACAGTTGCAGTAGCAGTAGCAACAGCAGTAGCAACAGCAGTAGCAGTGGCAGTAGCAACAACATAGCAGCAGCAGCAGTAGCAGTAGTAGTAGAAGTAGCAGTAGCAATAGCGGCAGCATCAGCAGTAGTAGCAGTAGTAGTAGTAGCAGTAGCAGTAGCAACACCAGTAGCAGTAGCAGCAGTAGCAGTAGCAGCAGCAGCAGCAGTAGTAGCAGTAGCAGTACAAGTAGCAGTAGCATTAGCAGTATCAGGAGCAGCAGTAGTAGCAGTAGCAGTAGCCGCAGGAGCAGTAGTAGCAGCAGCAGTAGCAGCAGCAGCAGCAGTAGCTGCAGTAGCAGCAACACCAGTAGCAGTAGCAGTAACAGTAGCAGTAGCAGTAGGAGTTGCAGTAGCAGTAGCAGTAGCAGTAGTAGTAGTAGCAATAGTAGTAATAGCGGCAGTAGCAGTAGCAGTAGCAGCAGCAGCAGCAGCAGTAGCAGTAGTATTAGCAGTAAGAGCAATAGCAGTAGCAGTAGCAGTATCAGGAGCAGCAGTAGCAGTAGTAGTAGCAGTAGCAGTAGCAGCAGCAGCAGCAGTAGTCGCAGTAGCAGCAGCACCAGTAGCAGCAACACCAGTAGCAGTAGCAGTAACAGTAGCAGTAGCAGTAAGAGTTGCAGTAGCAGTAGCAGTAGCAGTAGCAGTAGTAGTAGTAGCAATAGTAGTAATAGCGGCAGTAGCAGTAGCAGTAACAGCAGCAGCAGCAGTAGCAGTAGTAGTAGCAGTAAGAGCAATAGCAGTGGCAGTAGCAGTCGCAGTAGCAGTAGTAGTCGCAGTAGCAGGCGTAGCAGGCGTAGTAGTGGCAGTCGAAGTAGCAGTAGCGGCGCAGTAGCAGTCGCAGTGTCAGCAGTGGCAGTAGCAGTGGCAGTTTGAGTAGCAGTATCAGTAGCAGTAGCAGTAGCAGTAGCAGTCGCAATGGCAGTAGCAGGCGTAGCAGAAGTAGTGGCAGTCGCAATCGCAGTAGCAGTAGCAATCGCAGAAACAGTAGCAGTAGCAGCAGTAGAGTAGCAGTATCATAGAAGTAGTAGTAGCAGTAGCAGTAGCAGTAGAGTAGCAGTATCAGTAGCATTAGCAGTCACAATAGCAGTCGCAGTAGCAGTCGCAGTGGCAGTCGCAGTGGCAGTCGTAGTGGCAGTAGCAGTGGCAGTAGAGTAGCAGTAGCAGTAGCAGTCGCAGTGGCAGTAGCAGGCATAGCAGTAGAAGTGGCAGTCGCAGTAGCAGTAGCGGCGCAGTAGCAATCGTAGAAGCAGTCACAGTGTCAGTAGCAGTGGCAGTAGCAGTGGCAGTAGCAGTACCAGTACCAGTAGCATTATCAGTAGCAGTAGCAGTCTCAGTAGCAGTCGCAATAGCATTAGCAGTCGCAGTCGCAGTGGCAGTCGCAGTGGCAGTAGCAGTGGCAGTAGCAGTTGCAGTCGCAGTAGCAGTAGCAGGAGCAGTAGCAGTAGTATTAGCAGCAGCAGTAACAGCAGTATTAGCAGCAGCAGCAGCAGCAGTAGCAGTATCAGTAGCAGCAGCAGTAGCAGCAGCAGCAGTAGAGTAGCAGTATCAGTAGCAGTAGCAGTCGCAGTAACAGTCGCAGTCGCAGTGGCAGTCGCAGTGGCAGTAGCAGTGGCAGTAGAGTCGCAGTAGCACTCGCAGTAGCAATCGCAGTAGCAGGCGTAGCAGTAGCAGTGGCAGTGGCAATAGCAGTAGCGGCCCAGTAGCAATCGCAGTAGCAGTCGCAGTGTCGGCAGTGGCAGTAGAAGTGGCAGTAGAGTAGCAATATCAATAGCAGTAGCAGTCGAGGTAGCAGTAGCAGTAGCAGTGGCAGTAGCAGGCGTAGCAGTAGCAGTGGCAGTCACGATCACAGTAGCAGTAGCGGCGCAGTAGCAATCGCCGTAGCAGTAGCGGCGCAGTAGCAATAGCAGTAGCAGTGGCAGTGGCAGTAGCAGTAGTAGCAGCAGTAGCAACAGTATTAGCTGCAGTAGGAGCAGCAGTAGAAGCAGCAGTAGCAGTAGCAGTAGCAGTCGCAGTAGCAGTAGCAATCGCAGTGGCAGTGGCAGTAGCAGTAGCAGTAGCAGTAGCAGTGGCAGTCGCAGTCGCAGTAGCAGTGGCAGTAGCAGGCGTAGCAGTAGCAGTGGCAGTCGCAGTCGCAGTAGCGGCGCAGTAGTAGTCGCAGTGTCAGCAGTGGCAGTAGCAGTGGCAGTAGAGTGGCAGTATCAGTAGCAGTAGCAGTCGCAGTAGCAGTCGCAATAGCAGTAGCAGTCGCAGTGGCAGTAGCAGGCGTAGCAGAAGCAGTGGCAGTCGCAATCACATTAGCAGTAGCGGCGCAGTAGCAATCGCAGTAGCAGTGGCAATAGCAGTAGCAGTAGCAGCAGTAGTAGCAGCAGTAGTAGCAGCAGTAGCAGTAGCAGCAGCAGCAGCAGTAGCAGTTGTAGCAGCAGCAGCAGTAGCAGCAGCAGTAGCAGTAGCAGTTGCAGTGGTAGTCGAAGTGACAGTAGCAGTCGCAGTGCGGTAGCAGTCGCAGTAGCATTAGCGGTAGCAGTAGCAGTAGCAGTGTGGTAGTGGCAGTAGCAGTAGCAGTACCAGTAGCAGTAGAGTAGCAGTATCAGCAGCAGTAGCAGTCGCAGTCGCAGTAGCAGTAGCAGACGCAGGAGCAGTCACAGTGGCATTCGCAGTGGCAGTAGCAGCGGCAGTGGCAGTAGCAGCAGTAGCAGTAGCAGTTACAGTCGCAGTCGCAGTAGCAGTAGTAGTAGCGGCGCAGTAGCACTCGCAGTAGCCGTAGCAGTAGTAGTGGCAGTAGCAGTAGCAGTAGCATCAGCAATAGCAGCAGTATTAGCAGCAGCAGTAGCAGCAGCAGCAGTAGCAGTAGCAGTACTAGTAGCAGTCGCAGTAGCAGTAGTAGTCGCAGTAGCAGGCGTAGCAGGCGTAGCAGTGGCAGTCGAAGTAGCAGTAGCGGCGCAGTAGCAGTCGTAGTGTCAGCAGTGGCAGTAGCAGTGGCAGTTTGAGTAGCAGTATCAGTAGCAGTAGCAGTCGCAGTAGCAGTAGCAGTAGCAGTCGCAATGGCAGTAGCAGGCGTAGCAGAAGTAGTGGCAGTCGCAATCGCAGTAGCAGTAGCAATCGCAGAAACAGTAGCAGTAGCATCAGTAGAGTAGCAGTATCATAGAAGTAGTAGTAGCAGTAGCAGTAGCAGTAGAGTAGCAGTATCAGTAGCATTAGCAGTCACAATAGCAGTCGCAGTAGCAGTCGCAGTGGCAGTCGCAGTGGCAGTCGCAGTGGGAGTAGCAGTGGCAGTAGAGTAGCAGTAGCAGTAGCAGTCGCAGTGGCAGTAGCAGGCATAGCAGTAGAAGTGGCAGTCGCAGTAGCAGTAGCGGCGCAGTAGCAATCGTAGTAGCAGTCGCAGTGTCAGTAGCAGTGGCAGTAGCAGTGGCAGTAGCAGTACCAGTACCAGTAGCAGTATCAGTAGCAGTAGCAGTCTCAGTAGCAGTCGCAATAGCATTAGCAGTCGCAGTAGCAGTCGCAGTGGCAGTCGCAGTGGCAGTAGCAGTGGCAGTAGCAGTTGCAGTCGCAGTAGCAGTAGCAGGAGCAGTAGCAGCAGTATTAGCAGCAGCAGTAACAGCAGTATTAGCAGCAGCAGCAGCAGTAGCAGTAGTAGCAGTAGAAGTATCAGTAGCAGTAGCAGTCGCAGTAGCAGTAGCAGTAGCAGTCGCAGTGGCAGTAGCGGTGGCAGTAGAGTAGCAGTATCAGTAGCAGTAGCAGTCGCAGTAGAAGTCGCAGCAGCAGTCGCAGTAGCAGTAGCAGTAGCAGTCGCAGTGGCAGTGGCAGTAGCAGTCGCAGTAGCAGTGGCAGTAGCGGTTGCAATAGCAGCCGCAGTAGCAGTGGCAGTCGCAGCCGTAGCCGTAGCAGTAGCAGTAGCAGTAGCAGTAGAGTAGCAGCAGCAGTAGCAGCAGCAGTAGAAGTAGCTGTAGCAATAGCAATAGCAGTAGCAGTAGCAGTCGCAGTAGCGATAGGTGTAGAAGTAGCAGTAGATTAGCAGTAGAAGTAGCAGTAGCAGTAGCAATAGCAGTAGCAGTAGCAGTAGTAGTGGCAGTAGCACATGCAGGAGCAGTAACAGTTGAAGTAGCAGTAGCAGTAGCAGTAGCAGTAGCAGTAGCTGCAGCAGAAGTAGCAGTAGTAGCAGTAGCAGTAGCAGTAGTAGCAGCAGTAGCACTAGGAGTAGTAGTAGTAGCAGCAACAATAGTAGCAGCAGTAGTAGCAGTAGCAGTAGCAGCAGCATTAGCAGTAGCAGTAAGAGCAGTAGCAGTAGTAGTCGCAGTAGCAGTAGTAGCAGTAGCAGTAGTAGCAGCAGCAGTAGTAGCAGCAGCAGTAGTAACAACAGCAGTAGTAGCAGCAGGAGTAGCAGCAGCAGGAGCAGCAGCAGTAGCAGTAGCAGCAAGAGCACTAGCAGTAACATCAGCAGTAGCAGTAGCAGCAAGAGCACGAGCAGTAGTAGTAGCACTAGCAGTAGCAGTCGCAGCAGTAGCATTAGTAGTAGTAGCAGTAGTAGTGGCAGTAGCACCTGCAGCATCAGTAACAGTAGTGGCAGTAGCACCTGCAGCAGCAGTAACAGTTGCTGTAGCAGTAGCAGCAGTAGTAGTAGCAGTAGCAGCAGTAGCAGTAGCTGTAGCAGTAGTAGCAAGACAAGCAGCAGCACTAGCAGTAGCAGCAGTAGTAGTAGCAGTAGCAGTAGCAGTAGCAGTAGCAATAGTTGCAGTAGCAGCAGCAGCAGTAGTAATAGCAGTAGCAGTAGCAGCAGTAGCAGTAGCAGTAGTAGTGGCAGTAGCAGTAACAGCAGCAGTAGCAGTAGCAGCAAGAGCACTAGCAGTAAGAAAGCAGTAGCAGTAGCAGTATTAGGAGCAGTAGCTGTAGCAGTAGCAGTAAGAGCAGTAGTAGTAGCTGTAAGAGCAGTAACAATACAAGTCTCAGGAGCAGTAGCAGTAGCAGTAGCAGGAGCAGCAGTAGCAGTAGCAGTTGTAGTAGCAGTAGCAGTAGCAGTAGCAGTAGTAGTAGCAGTAGCAGTAGCAGTAGCAGTAGTAGTAGTAGCAGCAGTAATAGTAGCAGCAGTAGTAACAACAACAATAGTAGCAGCAGGAGTAGCAGCAGTAGCAGTAGCAGCAGCACTAGCAGCAGCAGCACAAGCAGTAGGAGTAGCAGAAGCAGTAGCAGCAGTAGCAGTAGCAGTAGCAGCAGTAGCAGTAGCAGTAGCAGTAGCAGTAGTAGCAAGACAAGCAGCAGCACTAGCAGTAGCAGCAGTAGTAGTAGCAGTAGCAGTAGTAGTAGCAGTAGCAGTAGCAGTAGCAATAGTTGCAGTAGCAGCAGCAGTAGCAGTAGAAGCAGCAGTAGCAATAGCAGTAGCAGCAGTAGCAGTAGTAGTGGCAGTAGCACATGCAGTAGCAGTAACAGTTGCAGTAGCAGTAGCAGTAGTAGTAGCAGTAGCAGTAGCAGTAGCTTCAGCAGCAGTAGCAGCAGCAGTAGCAGCAGTAGTAGCAGTAGCAGTATCAGTAGTAGCAGCAGTAGCACTAGGAGTAGTAGTAGTAGCAACAACAATAGTAGCAGCAGTAGTAGCAGTAACAGTAGCAGTAGCAGTAGCAGCAGCAGTAGCACTAGGAGTAGTAGTAGTAGCAGCAACAATAGTAGCAGCAGTAGCAGTAGCAATAGCAGTAGCAATAGTTGCAGTAGCAGCAGCAGCAGCAGTAGCAGTAGCAGTAGCAGTAGCAGTAGCAATAGTTGCAGTAGCAGCCGCAGCAGCAGTAGCAATAGCAGTAGCAGTAGCAGCAGTAGCAGTAGCACTAGTAGTGGCAGTAGCACCTGCAGTTGCAGTAACAGTAGCAGTAGCAGTAGCAGTAGTAGCAGCAGTAGCACTAGGAGTAGTAGTAGTAGCAGCAACAATAGTAGCAGCAGTAGTAGCAGTAACAGTAGCAGTAGCAGTAGCAGCAGCATTAGCAGTAGCAGTAAGAGCAGTAGCAGTAGTAGTCGCAGTAGCAGTAGTAGCAGTAGCAGTAGTAGCAGCAGCAGTAGTAGCAGCAGCAGTAGTAACAACAGCAGTAGTAGCAGCAGGAGTAGCAGCAACAGGAGCAGCAGCAGTAGCAGTAGCAGCAAGAGCACTAGCAGTAACATCAGCAGTAGCAGTAGCAGCATGAGCACGAGCAGTAGTAGTAGCACTAGCAGTAGCAGTCACAGCAGTAGCATTAGTAGTAGTAGCAGTAGTAGTGGCAGTAGCACCTGCAGCAGCAGTAACAGTAGTGGCAGTAGCACCTGCAGCAGCAGTAACAGTTGCTGTAGTAGTAGCAGCAGTAGTAGTAGCAGTAGCAGCAGTAGCAGTAGCTGTAGCAGTAGTAGCAAGACAAGCAGCAGCACTAGCAGTAGCAGCAGTAGCAGTAGCAGTAGCAGTAGCAGTAGCAGTAGCAATAGTTGCAGTAGCAGCAGCAGCAGTAGTAATAGCAGTAGCAGTAGCAGCAGTAGCAGTAGCAGTAGTAGTGGCAGTAGCAGTAACAGCAGCAGTAGCAGTAGCAGCAAGAGCACTAGCAGTAAGAAAGCAGTAGCAGTAGCAGTATTAGGAGCAGTAGCTGTAGCAGTAGCAGTAAGAGCAGTAGTAGTAGCTGTAAGAGCAGTAACAATACAAGTCTCAGGAGCAGTAGCAGTAGCAGGAGCAGCAGTAGCAGTAGCAGTTGTAGTAGCAGTAGCAGTAGCAGTAGCAGTAGTAGTAGCAGTAGCAGTAGCAGTAGCAGTAGTAGTAGTAGCAGCAGTAATAGTAGCAGCAGTAGTAACAACAACAATAGTAGCAGCAGGAGTAGCAGCAGTAGCAGTAGCAGCAGCACTAGCAGCAGCAGCACAAGCAGTAGGAGTAGCAGAAGCAGTAGCAGCAGTAGCAGTAGCAGTAGCAGCAGTAGCAGTAGCAGTAGCAGCAGTAGCAGTAGCAGTAGCAGTAGTAGCAAGACAAGCAGCAGCACTAGCAGTAGCAGCAGTAGTAGTAGCAGTAGCAGTAGTAGTAGCAGTAGCAATAGTTGCAGTAGCAGCAGCAGTAGCAGTAGAAGCAGCAGTAGCAATAGCA
Organism: Calendula officinalis; assembly: GCA_963853835.1. NCBI lineage: Eukaryota > Viridiplantae > Streptophyta > Magnoliopsida > Asterales > Asteraceae > Calendula > Calendula officinalis. The sequence continues at coordinate 83,317,523 of OY970825.1, read as the reverse complement.
GTAGCAGCAGTAGCAGTAGTAGTGGCAGTAGCACATGCAGTAGCAGTAACAGTTGCAGTAGCAGTAGCAGTAGTAGTAGCAGTAGCAGTAGCAGTAGCTTCAGCAGCAGTAGCAGTAGCAGTAGCAGCAGTAGTAGCAGTAGCAGTATCAGTAGTAGCAGCAGTAGCACTAGGAGTAGTAGTAGTAGCAACAACAATAGTAGCAGCAGTAGTAGCAGTAACAGTAGCAGTAGCAGTAGCAGCAGCAGTAGCACTAGGAGTAGTAGTAGTAGCAGCAACAATAGTAGCAGCAGTAGCAGTAGCAATAGCAGTAGCAATAGTTGCAGTAGCAGCAGCAGCAGCAGTAGCAGTAGCAGTAGCAGTAGCAGTAGCAATAGTTGCAGTAGCAGCCGCAGCAGCAGTAGCAATAGCAGTAGCAGTAGCAGCAGTAGCAGTAGCACTAGTAGTGGCAGTAGCACCTGCAGTTGCAGTAACAGTAGCAGTAGCAGTAGCAGTAGTAGCAGCAGTAGCACTAGGAGTAGTAGTAGTAGCAGCAGTAGTAGCAGTAACAGTAGCAGTAGCAGTAGCAGCAGCATTAGCAGTAGCAGTAAGAGCAGTAGCAGTAGTAGTCGCAGTAGCAGTAGTAGCAGTAGCAGTAGTAGCAGCAGCAGTAGTAGCAGCAGCAGTAGTAACAACAGCAGTAGTAGCAGCAGGAGTAGCAGCAGCAGGAGCAGCAGCAGTAGCAGTAGCAGCAAGAGCACTAGCAGTAACATCAGCAGTAGCAGTAGCAGCAAGAGCACTAGCAGTAGTAGTAGCACTAGCAGTAGCAGTCGCAGCAGTAGCATTAGTAGTAGTAGCAGTAGTAGTGGCAGTAGCACCTGCAGCAGCAGTAACAGTTGCAGTAGCAGTAGCAGTAGCAGTCGCAGTCGCAGTAGCAGTAGCAGTCGCAGTGGCAGTAACAGCAGCAGCAGTAGCAACAACGTAGCAGCAGTAGCAGTAGCAGTAGCAGCAGTAGCAGTAGTAGTAGAAGTAGCAGTAGCAATAGCGACAGCAGCAGCAGTAGTAGCAGTAGTAGTAGTAGCAGTAGCAGTAGCAACACCAGTAGCAGTAGCAGCAGCAGCAGCAGTAGTAGTAGTAGCAGTACAAGTAGCAGTAGCATTAGCAGTATCAGGAGCAGCAGTAGTAGTAGCAGTAGCCGCAGGAGCAGTAGTAGTAGCAGCAGTAGCAGCAGCAGCAGCAGCAGTAGCTGCAGTAGCAGCAACACCAGTAGCAGTAGCAGTAACAGTAGCAGTAGCAGTAGGAGTTGCAGTAGCAGTAGCAGTAGCAGTAGTAGTAGTAGCAATAGTAGTAATAGCGGCAGTAGTAGTAGCAGTAGCAGCAGCAGCAGCAGTAGCAGTAGTAGTAGCAGTAAGAGCAATAGCAGTAGCAGTAGCAGTATCAGGAGCAGCAGTAGCAGTAGCAGTAGTAGTAGCAGTAGCAGTAGCAGCAGCAGCAGTAGCAGCAGCAGCATCAGTAGTCGCAGTAGCAGCAGCACCAGTAGCAGCAACACCAGTAGCAGTAGCAGTAGGAGTTGCAGTAGCAGTAGCAGTAGCAGTAGCAGTAGTAGTAGTAGCAATAGTAGTAGTAGCAGCATTAGTAACAACAACAGTAGTAGCAGCAGGAGTAGCAGCAGTAGCAGTAGCAGCAGCACTAACAGCAGCAGCACTAGCAGTAGGAGTAGCAGTAGGAGTAGCAGAAGCAGTAGCAGCAGTAGCAGTAGCTGCAGCAGCAGTAGCAGCAGTAGTAGCAGCAGTAGTAGCAGTAGCAGTTGCAGTAGTAGCAGCAGTAGCACTAGGAGTAGTAGTAGTAGCAGCAACAATAGTAGCAGCAGTAGTAGCAGTAACAGTAGCAGTAGCAGTAGCAGCAGCATTAGCAGTAGCAGTAAGAGCAGTAGCAGTAGTAGTCGCAGTAGCAGTAGTAGCAGTAGCAGCAGCATTAGCAGTAGCAGTAAGAGCAGTAGCAGTAGTAGTCGCAGTAGCAGTAGTAGCAGTAGTAGTAGTAGCAGCATCAGTAGTAACAACAGCAGTAGTAGCAGCAGGAGTAGCAGCAGCAGTAGCAGTAGCAGCAAGAGCACTAGCAGTAACATCAGCAGTAGCAGTAGCAGCAAGAGCACTAGCAGTAGTAGTAGCACTAGCAGTAGCAGTCATAGCAGTAGCAGTAGTAGTAGTAGCAGTAGTAGTGGCAGTAGCACCTGCAGCAGCAGTAACAGTTGCAGTAGCAATAGCAGTCGCAGTAGCAGTAGCAGTCGCAGTGGCAGTAACAGCAGCAGCAGTAGCAACAGCAGTAGCAGTGGCAGTAGCAACAACGTAGCAGCAGCAGCAGTAGCAGTAGCAGCAGTAGCAGTAGTAGTAGAAGTAGCAGTAGCAATAGCGGCAGCAGCAGCAGTAGTAGCAGTAGTAGTAGTAGTAGTAGCAGTAGCAGTAGCAACACCAGTAGCAGTAGTAGTAGCTGTAGCAGCAGCAGCAGCAGTAGTAGCAGTAGCAGTACAAGTAGCAGTAGCATTAGCAGTATCAGGAGCAGCAGTAGTAGTAGCAGTAGCAGTAGCCGCAGGAGCAGTAGTAGCAGCAGCAGTAGCAGCAGCAGCAGTAGCTGCAGTAGCAGCAACACCAGTAGCAGTAGCAGTAACAGTAGCAGTAGCAGTAGCAGTAGCAGTAGCAGTAGTAGTAGTAGCAATAGTAGTAATAGCGGCAGTAGCAGTAGCAGCAGCAGCAGTAGCAGTAGTAGTAGCAGTAAGAGCAATAGCAGTAGCAGTAGCAGTATCAGGAGCAGCAGTAGCAGTAGCAGTAGTAGTAGCAGTAGCAGTAGCAGCAGCAGCAGTAGCAGCAGCAGCAGCAGTAGTCGCAGTAGCAGCAGCACCAGTAGAAGCAACACCAGTAGCAGTAGCAGTAGGAGTTGCAGTAGCAGTAGCAGTAGCAGTAGTAGTAGTAGCAATAGTAGTAGTAGCAGCAGGAGTAGCAGCAGTAGCAGTAGCAGCAGCACTAACAGCAGCAGCACTAGCAGTAGGAGTAGCAGAAGCAGCAGCAGCAGTAGCAGTAGCAGCAGTAGTAGTAGCAGTAGCAGCAGTAGCAGTAGCTGTAGCAGTAGTAGCAAGACAAGCAGCAGCACTAGCAGTAGCAGCAGTAGTAGTAGCAGTAGCAGTAGCAGTAGCAGTAGCAATAGTTGCAGTAGCAGCAGCAGCAGCAGTAGCAATAGCAGTAGCAATAGCAGCAGTAGCAGTAGCAGTAGTAGTGGCAGTAGCACCTGCAGTAGCAGTAACAGTTGCAGTAGCAGTAGCAGTAGTAGTAGCAGTAGCAGTAGCAGTAGCTGCAGCAGCAGTAGCAGCAGTAGTAGCAGTAGCAGTAGTAGCAGCAGTAGCACTAGGAGTAGTAGTAGTAGTAGCAGCAACAATAGTAGCAGCAGTAGTAGCAGTAACAGTAGCAGTAGCAGTAGCAGCAGCATTAGCAGTAGCAGTAAGAGCAGTAGCAGTAGTAGTCGCAGTAGCAGTAGTAGCAGTACCAGTAGTAGCAGCAGCAGTAGTAGCAGCAGCAGTAGTAACAACAGCAGTAGTAGCAGCAGGAGTAGCAGCAGTAGCAGTAGCAGCAAGAGCACTAGCAGTAACATCAGCAGTAGCAGTAGCAGCAAGAGCACTAGCAGTAGTAGTAGCACTAGCAGTAGCAGTCGCAGCAGTAGCAGTAGTAGTAGTAGCAGTAGTAGTGGCAGTAGCACCTGCAGCAGCAGTAACAGTTGCAGTAGCAGTAGCAATAGCAGTCGCAGTAGCAGTAGCAGTCGCAGTGGCAGTAATAGCAGCAGCAGTAGCAACAGCAGTAGCAACAACGTAGCAGCAGCAGCAGTAGCAGTAGCAGCAGTAGCAGTAGTAGTAGAAGTAGCAGTAGCAATAGCGGCAGCAGCAGCAGTAGTAGCAGTAGTAGTAGTAGTAGCAGTAGCAGTAGCAACACCAGTAGCAGTAGCAGCAGTAGTAGTAGCAGTAGCAGCAGCAGCAGCAGTAGTAGCAGTAGCAGTACAAGTAGCAGTAGCATTAGCAGTATCAGGAGCAGCAGTAGTAGTAGCAGTAGCCGCAGGAGCAGTAGTAGTAGCAGCAGTAGCAGCAGCAGCAGCAGTAGCTGCAGTAGCAGCAACACCAGTAGCAGTAGCAGTAACAGTAGCAGTAGCAGTAGGAGTTGCAGTAGCAGTAGCAGTAGCAGTAGCAGTAGTAGTAGTAGCAATAGTAGTAATAGCGGCAGTAGCAGTAGCAGTAGCAGCAGCAGCAGGAGTAGCAGTAGTAGTAGCAGTAAGAGCAATAGCAATAGCAGTAGCAGTATCAGGAGCATCAGTAGCAGTAGCAGTAGTAGTAGCAGTAGCAGTAGCAGCAGCAGCAGTAGCAGCAGCAGCATCAGTAGTCGCAGTAGCAGCAGCACCAGTAGCAGCAAGACCAGTAGCAGTAGCAGTAGGAGTTGCAGTAGCAGTAGCAGTAGCAGTAGCAGTAGTAGTAGCAATAGTAGTAGTAGCAGCAGTAGTAACAACAACAGTAGTAGCAGCAGGAGTAGCAGCAGTAGCAGTAGCAGCAGCACTAACAGCAGCAGCACTAGCAGTAGGAGTAGCAGAAGCAGTAGCAGCAGTAGCAGTAGCAGTAGCAGCAGTAGCAGTAGCAGCATTAGCAGTAGCAGTAGTAGCAAGACAAGCAGCAGCACTAGCAGTAGCAGCAGTAGTAGTAGCAGTAGCAGTAGCAGTATTAGTGGTAGTAGCACCTGCAGCAGCAGTATCAGTTGCAGTAGCAGTAGCAGTAGCAGTAGCAGTAGCAGTAGCAGTCGCAGTGGCAGTAACAGCAGCAGCAGCAGTAGCAACAGCAGTAGCAGAAACAGTAGTAGCAGCAGTAGAAATAGCACTAGTTACAGCAGCAGCAACAGTAACAGCAGCAGTAGCAGTAGCAACAAGAGCAGTAGCAGTAGCAGTAATAGCAGTAGCAGTAAGAGCAGTAGTTGTACTAGTCTCAGGAGCAGTAGCAGTATCAGGAGCAGCAGTAGCAGTAGCAGTAGCAGTTGTAGCAGTAGCAGTATCAGGAGCAGTAGCAGCAGCAGTAGCAGTAGTAGCAGTAGCAGTTGTAGCAGTAGCAGTAGTAGCAGTAGCAGTTGTAGCAGTAGCAGTATCAGGAGCAGTAGCAGTAGCAGTAGCAGTATCAGTAGCATTAGCAGTAGTAGCAGTAAGAGCAGGAGCAGTAGTAGTAAGAGCGGTAGCAGTAGCCGTATCAGGAGCAGTAGCAGTAGCAGTATCAGGAGCAAGAGTAGTAGCAGTATCAGTAGTAGCAAGAGCAGCAGCAGTAGCAGCAGCAGTAGCAGCAAGATCAGTAGCAGTAGCAGTAAGAGAGCAGTAGCAGTAGCAGTAGTAGTAGCAGTAGTAGTGTCAGTAGCAGTAGCACTAGTAGTGGAAGTAGCAGTAGCAGTAGCAGTAGCTGCAGGAGCAGCAGTAGTAGTAGTAGCAGTAGCAGTAGCAGTAGCAGTAGTAGTAGTAGCAGCAGTAGTAGCAGCAGGAGTAGCAGCAGCAGCAACAGTAGCAGTAGCAGCAGCAGTAGCAGTAGCAGCAGCAGCAGTAGCAGTAGCAGTAGCAGCAGTAGCAGTAGTAGCAAGACTAGCAGCAGCACTAGCAGCAGAAGCAGTAGTAGCAGCAGCAGTAGCAGTAGAAGTAGTTGTAGCAGTAGATGTAGCAGTAGTAGTAGCAGTAAGAGCAATAGCAGTAGCAGTAATAGCAGTAGCAGTAGCAGTAGCAGTATCAGGAGCAGGAGCAGTAGCAGTAGTAGTAGCAGTAACAGTGGTAGCAGCAGTAGTAGCAGCACTAGCAACAGCAGCAGCAGCGGTAACAGCAGCAGTAGCAGTAGCAGCAAGAGCACTAGCAGTAAGAGAGCAGTAGCAGTAGCAGTATCAGGAGCAGTAGCTGTAGCAGTAGCAGTAAAAGCAGTAGTAGTAGCTGTAAGAGCAGTAACAATACAAGTCTCAGGAGCAGTAGCAGTAGCAGGAGCAGCAGTAGCAGTAGCAGTTGTAGTAGCAGTAGCAGTAGCAGTAGCAGTAGTAGTAGTAGCAGTAGCAGTAGTAGTAGTAGCAGCAGTAGTAACAACAACAGTAGTAGCAGCAGGAGTAGCAGCAGTAGCAGTAGCAGCAGCACTAACAGCAGCAGCACTAGCAGTAGGAGTAGCAGAAGCAGTAGCAGCAGTAGCAGTAGCAGTAGCAGTAGCAGCAGTAGCAGTAGCAGTAGCAGCAGTAGCAGTAGCAGTAGTAGCAAGACAAGCAGCAGCACTAGCAGTAGCAGCAGTAGTAGTAGCAGTAGCAGTAGCAATAGTTGCAGTAGCAGCAGCAGCAGTAGTAGAAGCAGCAGTAGCAATAGCAGTAGCAGTAGCAGCAGTAGCAGTAGCAGTAGTAGCGGCAGTAGCACCTGCAGTAGCAGTAACAGTTGCAGTAGCAGTAGCAGTAGTAGTAGCAGTAGCAGTAGCAATAGCAGTAGCAGTGGCAGTGGCAGTAGCAGTAGTAGCAGCAGTAGCAACAGTATTAGCTGCAGTAGGAGCAGCAGTAGAAGCAGCAGTAGCAGTAGCAGTAGCAGTCGCAGTAGCAGTAGCAATCGCAGTGGCAGTGGCAGTAGCAGTGGCAGTCGCAGTCGCAGTAGCAGTGGCAGTAGCAGGCGTAGCAGTAGCAGTGGCAGTCGCAGTCGCAGTAGCGGCGCAGTAGTAGTCGCAGTGTCAGCAGTGGCAGTAGCAGTGGCAGTAGAGTGGCAGTATCAGTAGCAGTAGCAGTCGCAGTAGCAGTCGCAATAGCAGTAGCAGTCGCAGTGGCAGTAGCAGGCGTAGCAGAAGCAGTGGCAGTCGCAATCACATTAGCAGTAGCGGCGCAGTAGCAATCGCAGTAGCAGTGGCAATAGCAGTAGCAGTAGCAGCAGTAGTAGCAGCAGTAGTAGCAGCAGTAGCAGTAGCAGCAGCAGCAGCAGTAGCAGTTGTAGCAGCAGCAGCAGTAGCAGCAGCAGTAGCAGTAGCAGTTGCAGTGGTAGTCGAAGTGGCAGTAGCAGTCGCAGTGCGGTAGCAGTCGCAGTAGCATTAGCGGTAGCAGTAGCAGTAGCAGTGTGGTAGTGGCAGTAGCAGTAGCAGTACCAGTAGCAGTAGAGTGGCAGTAGCAGTAGCAGTACCAGTAGCAGTAGAGTAGCAGTATCAGCAGCAGTAGCAGTCGCAGTCGCAGTAGCAGTAGCAGACGCAGGAGCAGTCACAGTGGCATTCGCAGTGGCAGTAGCAGCGGCAGTGGCAGTAGCAGCAGTAGCAGTAGCAGTTACAGTCGCAGTCGCAGTAGCAGTAGTAGTAGCGGCGCAGTAGCACTCGCAGTAGCCGTAGCAAAAGTAGTGGCAGTAGCAGTAGCAGTAGCATCAGCAATAGCAGCAGTATTAGCAGCAGCAGTAGCAGCAGCAGCAGTAGCAGTAGCAGTACTAGTAGCAGTCGCAGTAGCAGTAGTAGTCGCAGTAGCAGGCGTAGCAGGCGTAGCAGTGGCAGTCGAAGTAGCAGTAGCGGCGCAGTAGCAGTCGTAGTGTCAGCAGTGGCAGTAGCAGTGGCAGTTTGAGTAGCAGTATCAGTAGCAGTAGCAGTCGCAGTAGCAGTAGCAGTAGCAGTCGCAATGGCAGTAGCAGGCGTAGCAGAAGTAGTGGCAGTCGCAATCGCAGTAGCAGTAGCAATCGCAGAAACAGTAGCAGTAGCATCAGTAGAGTAGCAGTATCATAGAAGTAGTAGTAGCAGTAGCAGTAGCAGTAGAGTAGCAGTATCAGTAGCATTAGCAGTCACAATAGCAGTCGCAGTAGCAGTCGCAGTGGCAGTCGCAGTGGCAGTCGCAGTGGGAGTAGCAGTGGCAGTAGAGTAGCAGTAGCAGTAGCAGTCGCAGTGGCAGTAGCAGGCATAGCAGTAGAAGTGGCAGTCGCAGTAGCAGTAGCGGCGCAGTAGCAATCGTAGTAGCAGTCGCAGTGTCAGTAGCAGTGGCAGTAGCAGTGGCAGTAGCAGTACCAGTACCAGTAGCAGTATCAGTAGCAGTAGCAGTCTCAGTAGCAGTCGCAATAGCATTAGCAGTCGCAGTAGCAGTCGCAGTGGTAGTCGCAGTGGCAGTAGCAGTGGCAGTAGCAGTTGCAGTCGCAGTAGCAGTAGCAGGAGCAGTAGCAGCAGTATTAGCAGCAGCAGTAACAGCAGTATTAGCAGCAGCAGCAGCAGTAGCAGTAGTAGCAGTAGAAGTATCAGTAGCAGTAGCAGTCGCAGTAGCAGTAGCAGTAGCAGTCGCAGTGGCAGTAGCGGTGGCAGTAGAGTAGCAGTATCAGTAGCAGTAGCAGTCGCAGTAGAAGTCGCAGCAGCAGTCGCAGTAGCAGTAGCCGTAGCAGTCGCAGTGGCAGTGGCAGTAGCAGTCGCAGTAGCAGTGGCAGTAGCGGTTGCAATAGCAGCCGCAGTAGCAGTGGCAGTCGCAGCCGTAGCCGTAGCAGTAGCAGTAGCAGTAGAGTAGCAGCAGCAGTAGCAGCAGCAGTAGAAGTAGCTGTAGCAATAGCAATAGCAGTAGCAGTAGCAGTCGCAGTAGCGATAGGTGTAGCAGTAGCAGTAGATTAGCAGTAGAAGTAGCAGTAGCAGTAGCAATAGCAGTAGCAGTAGCAGTAGTAGTGGCAGTAGCACATGCAGGAGCAGTAACAGTTGAAGTAGCAGTAGCAGTAGCAGTAGCAGTAGCAGTAGCTGCAGCAGCAGTAGCAGTAGTAGCAGTAGCAGTAGCAGTAGTAGCAGCAGTAGCACTAGGAGTAGTAGTAGTAGCAGCAACAATAGTAGCAGCAGTAGTAGCAGTAGCAGTAGCAGCAGCATTAGCAGTAGCAGTAAGAGCAGTAGCAGTAGTAGTCGCAGTAGCAGTAGTAGCAGTAGCAGTAGTAGCAGCAGCAGTAGTAGCAGCAGCAGTAGTAACAACAGCAGTAGTAGCAGCAGGAGTAGCAGCAGCAGGAGCAGCAGCAGTAGCAGTAGCAGCAAGAGCACTAGCAGTAACATCAGCAGTAGCAGTAGCAGCAAGAGCACGAGCAGTAGTAGTAGCACTAGCAGTAGCAGTCGCAGCAGTAGCATTAGTAGTAGTAGCAGTAGTAGTGGCAGTAGCACCTGCAGCATCAGTAACAGTAGTGGCAGTAGCACCTGCAGCAGCAGTAACAGTTGCTGTAGCAGTAGCAGCAGTAGTAGTAGCAGTAGCAGCAGTAGCAGTAGCTGTTGCAGTAGTAGCAAGACAAGCAGCAGCACTAGCAGTAGCAGCAGTAGTAGTAGCAGTAGCAGTAGCAGTAGCAGTAGCAATAGTTGCAGTAGCAGCAGCAGCAGTAGTAATAGCTGTAGCAGTAGCAGCAGTAGCAGTAGCAGTAGTAGTGGCAGTAGCAGTAACAGCAGCAGTAGCAGTAGCAGCAAGAGCACTAGCAGTAAGAAAGCAGTAGCAGTAGCAGTATTAGGAGCAGTAGCTGTAGCAGTAGCAGTAAGAGCAGTAGTAGTAGCTGTAAGAGCAGTAACAATACAAGTCTCAGGAGCAGTAGCAGTAGCAGTAGCAGGAGCAGCAGTAGCAGTAGCAGTTGTAGTAGCAGTAGCAGTAGCAGTAGCAGTAGTAGTAGCAGTAGCAGTAGCAGTAGTAGTAGTAGCAGCAGTAATAGTAGCAGCAGTAGTAACAACAACAATAGTAGCAGCAGGAGTAGCAGCAGCAGCAGCACTAGCAGCAGCAGCACAAGCAGTAGGAGTAGCAGAAACAGTAGCAGCAGTAGCAGTAGCAGTAGCAGCAGTAGCAGTAGCAGTAGCAGTAGTAGCAAGACAAGCAGCAGCACTAGCAGTAGCAGCAGTAGTAGTAGCAGTAGCAGTAGTAGTAGCAGTAGCAGTAGCAGTAGCAATAGTTGCAGTAGCAGCAGCAGTAGCAGTAGAAGCAGCAGTAGCAATAGCAGTAGCAGCAGTAGCAGTAGTAGTGGCAGTAGCACATGCAGTAGCAGTAACAGTTGCAGTAGCAGTAGTAGTAGCAGTAGCAGTAGCAGTAGCTTCAGCAGCAGTAGCAGCAGCAGTAGCAGCAGTAGTAGCAGTAGCAGTATCAGTAGTAGCAGCAGTAGCACTAGGAGTAGTAGTAGTAGCAACAACAATAGTAGCAGCAGTAGTAGCAGTAACAGTAGCAGTAGCAGTAGCAGCAGCAGTAGCACTAGGAGTAGTAGTAGTAGCAGCAACAATAGTAGCAGCAGTAGCAGTAGCAATAGCAGTAGCAATAGTTGCAGTAGCAGCAGCAGCAGCAGTAGCAGTAGCAGTAGCAGTAGCAATAGTTGCAGTAGCAGCCGCAGCAGCAGTAGCAATAGCAGTAGCAGTAGCAGCAGTAGCAGTAGCACTAGTAGTGGCAGTAGCACCTGCAGTTGCAGTAACAGTAGCAGTAGCAGTAGCAGTAGTAGCAGCAGTAGCACTAGGAGTAGTAGTAGTAGCAGCAACAATAGTAGCAGCAGTAGTAGCAGTAACAGTAGCAGTAGCAGTAGCAGCAGCATTAGCAGTAGCAGTAAGAGCAGTAGCAGTAGTAGTCGCAGTAGCAGTAGTAGCAGTAGCAGTAGTAGCAGCAGCAGTAGTAGCAGCAGCAGTAGTAACAACAGCAGTAGTAGCAGCAGGAGTAGCAGCAGCAGGAGCAGCAGCAGTAGCAGTAGCAGCAAGAGCACTAGCAGTAACATCAGCAGTAGCAGTAGCAGCAAGAGCACGAGCAGTAGTAGTAGCACTAGCAGTAGCAGTCACAGCAGTAGCATTAGTAGTAGTAGCAGTAGTAGTGGCAGTAGCACCTGCAGCAGCAGTAACAGTAGTGGCAGTAGCACCTGCAGCAGCAGTAACAGTTGCTGTAGTAGTAGCAGCAGTAGTAGTAGCAGTAGCAGCAGTAGCAGTAGCTGTAGCAGTAGTAGCAAGACAAGCAGCAGCACTAGCAGTAGCAGCAGTAGCAGTAGCAGTAGCAGTAGCAGTAGCAGTAGCAATAGTTGCAGTAGCAGCAGCAGCAGTAGTAATAGCAGTAGCAGTAGCAGTAGCAGCAGTAGCAGTAGCAGTAGTAGTGGCAGTAGCAGTAACAGCAGCAGTAGCAGTAGCAGCAAGAGCACTAGCAGTAAGAAAGCAGTAGCAGTAGCAGTATTAGGAGCAGTAGCTGTAGCAGTAGCAGTAAGAGCAGTAGTAGTAGCTGTAAGAGCAGTAACAATACAAGTCTCAGGAGCAGTAGCAGTAGCAGTAGCAGGAGCAGCAGTAGCAGTAGCAGTTGTAGTAGCAGTAGCAGTAGCAGTAGCAGTAGTAGTAGCAGTAGCAGTAGCAGTAGCAGTAGTAGTAGTAGCAGCAGTAATAGTAGCAGCAGTAGTAACAACAACAATAGTAGCAGCAGGAGTAGCAGCAGTAGCAGTAGCAGCAGCACTAGCAGCAGCAGCACAAGCAGTAGGAGTAGCAGAAGCAGTAGCAGCAGTAGCAGTAGCAGTAGCAGCAGTAGCAGTAGCAGTAGCAGCAGTAGCAAGACAAGCAGCAGCACTAGCAGTAGCAGCAGTAGTAGTAGCAGTAGCAGTAGTAGTAGCAGTAGCAATAGTTGCAGTAGCAGCAGCAGTAGCAGTAGAAGCAGCAGTAGCAATAGCAGTAGCAGCAGTAGCAGTAGTAGTGGCAGTAGCACATGCAGTAGCAGTAACAGTTGCAGTAGCAGTAGCAGTAGTAGTAGCAGTAGCAGTAGCAGTAGCTTCAGCAGCAGTAGCAGTAGCAGTAGCAGCAGTAGTAGCAGTAGCAGTATCAGTAGTAGCAGCAGTAGCACTAGGAGTAGTAGTAGTAGCAACAACAATAGTAGCAGCAGTAGTAGCAGTAACAGTAGCAGTAGCAGTAGCTGCAGCAGTAGCACTAGGAGTAGTAGTAGTAGCAGCAACAATAGTAGCAGCAGTAGCAGTAGCAATAGCAGTAGCAATAGTTGCAGTAGCAGCAGCAGCAGCAGTAGCAGTAGCAGTAGCAATAGTTGCAGTAGCAGCCGCAGCAGCAGTAGCAATAGCAGTAGCAGTAGCAGCAGTAGCAGTAGCACTAGTAGTGGCAGTAGCACCTGCAGTTGCAGTAACAGTAGCAGTAGCAGTAGCAGTAGTAGCAGCAGTAGCACTAGGAGTAGTAGTAGTAGCAGCAGTAGTAGCAGTAACAGTAGCAGTAGCAGTAGCAGCAGCATTAGCAGTAGCAGTAAGAGCAGTAGCAGTAGTAGTCGCAGTAGCAGTAGTAGCAGTAGCAGTAGTAGCAGCAGCAGTAGTAGCAGCAGCAGTAGTAACAACAGCAGTAGTAGCAGCAGGAGTAGCAGCAGCAGGAGCAGCAGCAGTAGCAGTAGCAGCAAGAGCACTAGCAGTAACATCAGCAGTAGCAGTAGCAGCAAGAGCACTAGCAGTAGTAGTAGCACTAGCAGTAGCAGTCGCAGCAGTAGCATTAGTAGTAGTAGCAGTAGTAGTGGCAGTAGCACCTGCAGCAGCAGTAACAGTTGCAGTAGCAGTAGCAGTAGCAGTCGCAGTCGCAGTAGCAGTAGCAGTCGCAGTGGCAGTAACAGCAGCAGCAGTAGCAACAACGTAGCAGCAGTAGCAGTAGCAGTAGCAGCAGTAGCAGTAGTAGTAGAAGTAGCAGTAGCAATAGCGACAGCAGCAGCAGTAGTAGCAGTAGTAGTAGTAGCAGTAGCAGTAGCAACACCAGTAGCAGTAGCAGCAGCAGCAGCAGTAGTAGTAGTAGCAGTACAAGTAGCAGTAGCATTAGCAGTATCAGGAGCAGCAGTAGTAGTAGCAGTAGCCGCAGGAGCAGTAGTAGTAGCAGCAGTAGCAGCAGCAGCAGCAGCAGTAGCTGCAGTAGCAGCAACACCAGTAGCAGTAGCAGTAACAGTAGCAGTAGCAGTAGGAGTTGCAGTAGCAGTAGCAGTAGCAGTAGTAGTAGTAGCAATAGTAGTAATAGCGGCAGTAGTAGTAGCAGTAGCAGCAGCAGCAGCAGTAGCAGTAGTAGTAGCAGTAAGAGCAATAGCAGTAGCAGTAGCAGTATCAGGAGCAGCAGTAGCAGTAGCAGTAGTAGTAGCAGTAGCAGTAGCAGCAGCAGCATCAGTAGTCGCAGTAGCAGCAGCACCAGTAGCAGCAACACCAGTAGCAGTAGCAGTAGGAGTTGCAGTAGCAGTAGCAGCAGTAGTAGTAGCAATAGTAGTAGTAGCAGCAGTAGTAACAACAACAGTAGTAGCAGCAGGAGTAGCAGCAGTAGCAGTAGCAGCAGCACTAACAGCAGCAGCACTAGCAGTAGGAGTAGCAGTAGGAGTAGCAGAAGCAGTAGCAGCAGTAGCAGTAGCTGCAGCAGCAGTAGCAGCAGTAGTAGCAGCAGTAGTAGCAGTAGCAGTTGCAGTAGTAGCAGCAGTAGCACTAGGAGTAGTAGTAGTAGTAGCAGCAACAATAGTAGCAGCAGTAGTAGCAGTAACAGTAGCAGTAGCAGTAGCAGCAGCATTAGCAGTAGCAGTAAGAGCAGTAGCAGTAGTAGTCGCAGTAGCAGTAGTAGCAGTAGCAGCAGCATTAGCAGTAGCAGTAAGAGCAGTAGCAGTAGTAGTCGCAGTAGCAGTAGTAGCAGTAGTAGTAGTAGCAGCAGCAGTAGTAACAACAGCAGTAGTAGCAGCAGGAGTAGCAGCAGCAGTAGCAGTAGCAGCAAGAGCACTAGCAGTAACATCAGCAGTAGCAGTAGCAGCAAGAGCACTAGCAGTAGTAGTAGCACTAGCAGTAGCAGTCATAGCAGTAGCAGTAGTAGTAGTAGCAGTAGTAGTGGCAGTAGCACCTGCAGCAGCAGTAACAGTTGCAGTAGCAATAGCAGTCGCAGTAGCAGTAGCAGTCGCAGTGGCAGTAACAGCAGCAGCAGTAGCAACAGCAGTAGCAGTGGCAGTAGCAACAACGTAGCAGCAGCAGCAGTAGCAGTAGCAGCAGTAGCAGTAGTAGTAGAAGTAGCAGTAGCAATAGCGGCAGCAGCAGCAGTAGTAGCAGTAGTAGTAGTAGTAGTAGCAGTAGCAGTAGCAACACCAGTAGCAGTAGTAGTAGCTGTAGCAGCCGCAGCAGTAGTAGTAGCAGTAGCAGTACAAGTAGCAGTAGCATTAGCAGTATCAGGAGCAGCAGTAGTAGTAGCAGTAGCAGTAGCCGCAGGAGCAGTAGTAGCAGCAGCAGTAGCAGCAGCAGCAGTAGCTGCAGTAGCAGCAACACCAGTAGCAGTAGCAGTAACAGTAGCAGTAGCAGTAGCAGTAGCAGTAGCAGTAGCAGTAGTAGTAGTAGCAATAGTAGTAATAGCGGCAGTAGCAGTAGCAGCAGCAGCAGTAGCAGTAGTAGTAGCAGTAAGAGCAACAGCAGTAGCAGTAGCAGTATCAGGAGCAGCAGTAGCAGTAGCAGTAGTAGTAGCAGTAGCAGTAGCAGCAGCAGCAGTAGCAGCAGCAGCAGCAGTAGTCGCAGTAGCAGCAGCACCAGTAGAAGCAACACCAGTAGCAGTAGCAGTAGGAGTTGCAGTAGCAGTAGCAGTAGCAGTAGTAGTAGTAGCAATAGTAGTAGTAGCAGCAGGAGTAGCAGCAGTAGCAGTAGCAGCAGCACTAACAGCAGCAGCACTAGCAGTAGGAGTAGCAGAAGCAGCAGCAGCAGTAGCAGTAGCAGCAGTAGTAGTAGCAGTAGCAGCAGTAGCTGTAGCAGTAGTAGCAAGACAAGCAGCAGCACTAGCAGTAGCAGCAGTAGTAGTAGCAGTAGCAGTAGCAGTAGCAGTAGCAGTAGCAATAGTTGCAGTAGCAGCAGCAGCAGCAGTAGCAATAGCAGTAGCAATAGCAGCAGTAGCAGTAGCAGTAGTAGTGGCAGTAGCACCTGCAGTAGCAGTAACAGTTGCAGTAGCAGTAGCAGTAGTAGTAGCAGTAGCAGTAGCTGCAGCAGCAGTAGCAGCAGTAGTAGCAGTAGCAGTAGTAGCAGCAGTAGCACTAGGAGTAGTAGTAGTAGTAGCAGCAACAATAGTAGCAGCAGTAGTAGCAGTAACAGTAGCAGTAGCAGTAGCAGCAGCATTAGCAGTAGCAGTAAGAGCAGTAGCAGTAGTAGTCGCAGTAGCAGTAGTAGCAGTACCAGTAGTAGCAGCAGCAGTAGTAGCAGCAGCAGTAGTAACAACAGCAGTAGTAGCAGCAGGAGTAGCAGCAGTAGCAGTAGCAGCAAGAGCACTAGCAGTAACATCAGCAGTAGCAGTAGCAGCAAGAGCACTAGCAGTAGTAGTAGCACTAGCAGTAGCAGTCGCAGCAGTAGCAGTAGTAGTAGTAGCAGTAGTAGTGGCAGTAGCACCTGCAGCAGCAGTAACAGTTGCAGTAGTAGTAGCAATAGCAGTCGCAGTAGCAGTAGCAGTCGCAGTGGCAGTAATAGCAGCAGCAGTAGCAACAGCAGTAGCAACAACGTAGCAGCAGCAGCAGTAGCAGTAGCAGCAGTAGCAGTAGTAGTAGAAGTAGCAGTAGCAATAGCGGCAGCAGCAGCAGTAGTAGCAGTAGTAGTAGTAGTAGCAGTAGCAGTAGCAACACCAGTAGCAGTAGCAGCAGTAGTAGTAGCAGTAGCAGCAGCAGCAGCAGTAGTAGCAGTAGCAGTACAAGTAGCAGTAGCATTAGCAGTATCAGGAGCAGCAGTAGTAGTAGCAGTAGCCGCAGGAGCAGTAGTAGTAGCAGCAGTAGCAGCAGCAGCAGCAGTAGCTGCAGTAGCAGCAACAGCAGTAGCAGTAGCAGTAACAGTAGCAGTAGCAGTAGGAGTTGCAGTAGCAGTAGCAGTAGCAGTAGCAGTAGTAGTAGTAGTAGCAATAGTAGTAATAGCGGCAGTAGCAGTAGCAGTAGCAGCAGCAGCAGGAGTAGCAGTAGTAGTAGCAGTAAGAGCAATAGCAGTAGCAGTAGCAGTATCAGGAGCATCAGTAGCAGTAGCAGTAGTAGTAGCAGTAGCAGTAGCAGCAGCAGCAGTAGCAGCAGCAGCATCAGTAGTCGCAGTAGCAGCAGCACCAGTAGCAGCAAGACCAGTAGCAGTAGCAGTAGGAGTTGCAGTAGCAGTAGCAGTAGCAGTAGCAGTAGTAGTAGCAATAGTAGTAGTAGCAGCAGTAGTAACAACAACAGTAGTAGCAGCAGGAGTAGCAGCAGTAGCAGTAGCAGCAGCACTAACAGCAGCAGCACTAGCAGTAGGAGTAGCAGAAGCAGTAGCAGCAGTAGCAGTAGCAGTAGCAGCAGTAGCAGTAGCAGCATTAGCAGTAGCAGTAGTAGCAAGACAAGCAGCAGCACTAGCAGTAGCAGCAGTAGTAGTAGCAGTAGCAGTAGCAGTATTAGTGGTAGTAGCACCTGCAGCAGCAGTATCAGTTGCAGTAGCAATAGCAGTAGCAGTAGCAGTAGCAGTAGCAGTAGCAGTCGCAGTGGCAGTAACAGCAGCAGCAGCAGTAGCAACAGCAGTAGCAGAAACAGTAGTAGCAGCAGTAGAAGTAGCACTAGTTACAGCAGCAGCAACAGTAACAGCAGCAGTAGCAGTAGCAACAAGAGCAGTAGCAGTAGCAGTAATAGCAGTAGCAGTAAGAGCAGTAGTTGTACTAGTCTCAGGAGCAGTAGCAGTATCAGGAGCAGCAGTAGCAGTAGCAGTAGCAGTTGTAGCAGTAGCAGTATCAGGAGCAGTAGCAGCAGCAGTAGCAGTAGTAGCAGTAGCAGTTGTAGCAGTAGCAGTAGTAGCAGTAGCAGTTGTAGCAGTAGCAGTATCAGGAGCAGTAGCAGTAGCAGTAGCAGTATCAGTAGCATTAGCAGTAGTAGCAGTAAGAGCAGGAGCAGTAGTAGTAAGAGCGGTAGCAGTAGCCGTATCAGGAGCAGTAGCAGTAGCAGTATCAGGAGCAAGAGTAGTAGCAGTATCAGTAGTAGCAAGAGCAGCAGCAGTAGCAGCAGCAGTAGCAGCAAGATCAGTAGCAGTAGCAGTAAGAGAGCAGTAGCAGTAGCAGTAGTAGTAGCAGTAGTAGTGTCAGTAGCAGTAGCACTAGTAGTGGAAGTAGCAGTAGCAGGAGCAGTAGCTGCAGGAGCAGCAGTAGTAGTAGTAGCAGTAGCAGTAGCAGTAGCAGTAGTAGTAGTAGCAGCAGTAGTAGCAGCAGGAGTAGCAGCAGCAGCAACAGTAGCAGTAGCAGCAGCAGTAGCAGTAGCAGCAGCAGCAGTTGCAGTAGCAGTAGCAGCAGTAGCAGTAGCAGTAGCAGTAGCAGTAGTAGCAAGACTAGCAGCAGCACTAGCAGCAGAAGCAGTAGTAGCAGCAGCAGTAGCAGTAGAAGTAGTTGTAGCAGTAGATGTAGCAGTAGTAGTAGCAGTAAGAGCAATAGCAGTAGCAGTAATAGCAGTAGCAGTAGCAGTAGCAGTATCAGGAGCAGGAGCAGTAGCAGTAGTAGTAGCAGTAACAGTGGTAGCAGCAGTAGTAGCAGCACTAGCAACAGCAGCAGCAGCGGTAACAGCAGCAGTAGCAGTAGCAGCAAGAGCACTAGCAGTAAGAGAGCAGTAGTAGTAGCAGTATCAGGAGCAGTAGCTGTAGCAGTAGCAGTAAAAGCAGTAGTAGTAGCTGTAAGAGCAGTAACAATACAAG
>OY970825.1:83294941-83297441 GCA_963853835.1 Calendula officinalis | reverse complement strand
CAGCAACAATAGTAGCAGCAGTAGTAGCAGTAACAGTAGCAGTAGTAGTAGCAGCAGCATTAGCAGTAGCAGTAAGAGCAGTAGCAGTAGTAGTCGCAGTAGCAGTAGTAGTCGCAGTAGCAGTAGTTGCAGTAGCAGTAGTAGCAGCAGCAGTAGTAACAACAGCAGTAGTAGCAGCAGGAGTAGCAGCAGCAGTAGCAGTAGCAGCAAGAGCACTAGCAGTAACATCAGCAGTAGCAGTAGCAGCAAGAGCACTAGCAGTAGTAGTAGCACCAGCAGTAGCAGTCATAGCAGTAGCAGTAGTAGTAGTAGCAGTAGTAGTGGCAGTAGCACCTGCAGCAGCAGTAACAGTTGCAGTAGCAGTAGCACTCGCAGTAGCAGTAGCAGTCGCAGTAGCAGTAGCAGTCGCAGTGGCAGTAACAGCAGCAGCAGTAGCAACAGCAGTAGCAGTGGTAGTAGCAACAACGTAGCAGCAGCAGCAGTAGCAGTAGCAGCAGTAGCAGTAGTAGTAGAAGTAGCAGTAGCAATAGCGGCAGCAGCAGCAGTAGTAGCAGCAGTAGTAGTAGTAGCAGTAGCAGTAGCAACACCAGTAGCAGTAGCAGCAGTAGTAGTAGTAGTAGTAGCAGCAGCAGCAGTAGTAGCAGTAGCAGTACAAGTAGCAGTAGCATTATCAGTATCAGGAGCAGCAGTAGTAGTAGCAGTAGCAGTACCGCAGGAGCAGTAGTAGCAGCAGCAGTAGCAGCAACACCAGTAGCAGTAGCAGTAACTGTAACAGTAGCAGTAGCAGTAGGAGTTGCAGTAGCAGTAGCAGTAGTAGTAGTAGCAATAGTAGTAATAGCGGCAGTAGCAGTAGCAGTAGCAGCAGCTGCAGTAGCAGTAGTAGTAGCAGTAAGAGAAATAGCAGTAGCAGTAGCAGTATCAGGAGCAGCAGTAGCAGTAGCAGTAGTAGTAGAAGTAGCAGTAGCAGCAGCAGCAGTAGCAGCAGCAGCAGCAGTAGTCGCAGTAGCAGCAGCACCAGTAGCAGCAACACCAGTAGCAGTAGCAGTAACAGTAGCAGTAGCAGTAGGAGTTGCAGTAGCAGTAGCAGTAGCAGTAGCAGTAGTAGTAGTAGCAATAGTAGTAGTAGCAGCAGTAGTAACAACAACAGTAGTAGCAGCAGGAGTAGCAGCAGTAGCAGTAGCAGCAGCACTAACAGCAGCAGCACTAGCAGTAGGAGTAGCAGTAAGAGCAATAGCAGTAGCAGTAAGAGCAGTAGTAGTAGTAGTAGTAACAACAACAGTAGTAGGAGCAGGAGCAGTAGCAGTAGTAGTAGCAGTAACAGTGGTAGCAGCAGTAGTAGCAGCACTAGCAACAGCAGCAGCAGCGGTAACAGCAGCAGTAGCAGTAGCAGCAAGAGCACTAGCAGTAAGAGAGCAGTAGCAGTAGCAGTATCAGGAGCAGTAGCAGTAAAAGCAGTAGTAGTAGCTGTAAGAGCAGTAACAATACAAGTCTCAGGAGCAGTAGCAGTAGCAGGAGCAGCAGTAGCAGTAGCAGTTGTAGTAGCAGTAGCAGTAGCAGTAGCAGTAGTAGTAGTAGCAGTAGCAGTAGCAGTAGCAGTAGTAATAGTAGCAGCAGTAGTAACAACAACAGTAGTAGCAGCAGGAGTAGCAGCAGTAGCAGTAGCAGCAGCTCAAACAGCAGCAGCACTAGCAGTAGGAGTAGCAGTAGGAGTGGCAGAAGCAGCAGTAGCAGTAGCAGTAGCAGCAGTAGCAGTAGCAGTAGCAGCAGTAGCAGTAGCACTAGTAGCAAGACAAGCAGCAGCACTAGCAGTAGCAGCAGTAGCAGTAGCAGTAGCAGTAGCAGTAGCAATAGTTGCAGTAGCAGCAGCAGCAGTAGTAGAAGCAGCAGTAGCAATAGCAGTAGCAGCAGCAGCAGTAGCAGTAGCAGTAGTAGTGGCAGTAGCACCTGCAGTAGCAGTAACAGTTGCAGTAGCAGTAGCAGTAGTAGTAGCAGTAGCAGTAGCTGCAGCAGCAGTAGCAGCAGTAGTAGCAGCAGTAGTAGCAGTAGCAGTTGCAGTAGTAGCAGCAGTAGCACTAGGAGTAGTAGTAGTAGTAGCAGCAACAATAGTAGCAGCAGTAGTAGCAGTAACAGTAGCAGTAGCAGTAGCAGCAGCATTAGCAGTAGCAGTAAGAGCAGTAGCAGTAGTAGTCGCAGTAGCAGTAGTAGCAGTAGCAGTAGTAGCAGCAGCAGTAGTAACAACAGCAGTAGTAGCAGCAGGAGTAGCAGCAGCAGTAGCAGTAGCAGCAAGAGCACTAGCAGTAACATCAGCAGTAGCAGTAGCAGCAAGAGCACTAGCAGTAGTAGTAGCACTAGCAGTAGCAGTCATAGCAGTAGCAGTAGTAGTAGTAGCAGTAGTAGTGGCAGTAGCACCTGCAGCAGCAGTAACAGTTGCAGTAGCAGTAGCAATAGCAGTCGCAGTAGCAGTAGCAGTCGCAGTGGCAGTAACAGCAGCAGCAGTAGC